>CAAKHC010003533.1:50837-77736 GCA_901007825.1 Macroramphosus scolopax | reverse complement strand
CCGTAACACAGCGTGCCCCCCCCCCCCCCCCCCCCCCCCCCCCCCCCCCCCCCCCCCCCCCCCTTCTCTCTCTCTCTCTCTCTCTCTCTCTCTCTGTTGCTTGTTTAAAAGGCCAAAGCTGTCAAAGCATTGGCCTTTTCAATGATCGCCTTTCATGCATGTTTGTTTGCCAAAGCTGTGCCTGCTGTTTCAGTAGGCACCTAATCAGCAGACTGGTTGAGTTTCCTCACAGGTTTGTGGTGTTTTTCCTCACCAGAGGCTGGAGACTGACCTGTCGTACTGGATGGACCACGCACGCTCCAATGACCACGGGCGTCAGCACCACTATGATGAAAACGCCCCGATAGGGCCGCGTGACCCTAGCTCTTACAGACATGGTGCTAATGTCAACTATGACTACTATTAACTCAGACAGAAGCCACTGCTTATCTGCATGAGTAAAGGATGACATTTGTTCACCTCTGTCAGCCTCTTGCCTTTTAGAGAGGAATACAACCCATGATGGTATAATTTTACACCAGCCACACATCAGTCCACAGCCTCCGTCTCCTTTGTATTCATTGATTAAACAGAGCAGCACAACCTACGGTCAGATCTCAATCCATCCTTACGTACTGGTTAGACAAATGAATATTGTGGGGTAATTAGATGTTGGTTGCCTCTGCTCTATAAGTAAACCTGTAAGGCAGATTTGTATGAATACTGTTAAAATTAGAGGATTCTTTTTTTACTCAATAAAACTGCAAATAAAGAAACTTGGCTCCATGTTCTTTTCCACCTAAACCTTTGAAAGCTATAAAGCATCTGTAGGAATTTGTCACATACATGCACACAAGTCGTAATGTTTATCATACACAAACGATTGGAAATATTTTATTAAAATAGCATCTTCACCTTAAATCGATAATGCACATCCTGTCATGAGATTTCACACGGTAGAGCACAATGAGGTCTTGATAAACAATCGGTGATGTAACAGTCTTCTAGATGATTTGTCCTCCTGCTGCAGTGTGCTGCAGGGACAGTCAACAGCGTAATGACAAGCCACTGATAAGAGGACAAAAACATCCAGTGAGAAAAACAACAGTCGCTCTGGTTGCTCTTCTCCAGTGAAAAAACACCATGAAACTATGAAAATAAACACACTGAAGCACAGCACAAGCTGTTTACAAGATTCTCATGTTGGCGATTTTAAATAGCATAAGCAATAAATTCACAAAAAACAAAAAAAAATGTCAGCTGGTTTTCAGATTGTTTGTCTTAAATTTCTGTTTTCGATTCAAGCTTGTCCATCCAACATGCAAGCTCCGGTAAGGCCCTCCTTACCCATAGTGCAACTGCAGCTCCAACAAGGCAACAATAGCTTTTCGAAAAGTTATGTCTGCTTCAATAAAAATGTATCCCAGAGTTCACTGCTGAACAGTGTAATGCAGAGTTGCGCTTCAAGGGCTCTCTGAAGACTTAACATCCTTCTGTGTTGTGGGCGAGTCTGTGATGGGAAGCCAGACCTCAGTTGTGCCTGGGTCGGCCTTTCTTCATGCGGGCAGCTTTGGGTTTGGGGATGTACTGGTTGTTGGCCTGGTGCTCCAGTTCTCTGCTGAAGTACTGGATAGTTTTGTTCAAGCCCTCCTCTAGAGGTACCTATCAACACACGACAAATGCATGATCAAGACACCACATAAAAAACATGCGTGAGTGTTTATAGCCATAATACTTGAACTGAAAATACTGGGATCCAAAATGAACTTATCACTGACAGCAGCGTCAGTTAACATTTTTTAATTCAATTACCAAACTGAAAGAATAAAAAACGTTTCAGTTGTCAACGCTACAGTGTACACCCACTGGCCACTTTATTAGGTACACCTGTATAATGTAATCCATCTCATACAACAGCTCTGCCATGAATTCTACGTATCTTAAACTTATAATTCAGTTTTTGTTGACATTGTCACCAAGGTTATAATTCTACTATAGTATTTAATGTTGTAATAATAATTCAAGTCTTTGAGAGAAGTCTAAATGTCTCTGTGTGCAGTGTGATTCACTCACCACCGGTTCCCAGCCGAGCATCATCTTGGCTTTCCGGATGTCAGGTCTTCGCCTCTGTGGGTCGTCCTGGGCCTCTGGAAGGAACTGGATCTGACTCTGACTCACTGTGAGTGCGAGAAGATGGTTAATTTAAATAACGGCACAAAAAGAGGGTTTGCAGTAGTTTAGTGGAAACTGAAGCATAGATATTGTACTTAAATTAATTGTGTCAGAACATTGTCAGTTTCCCACTTTAGTGGTGCCTTACTTGAATATGGTTTAAAAATATTAACTACAATCAACATTCTGTTGATTCATTTAAATGTACTTAAATGTCCTTTCAGCTTTTTTGTAATAAAAACCAAAAGTGTAGCCAACAAACAAGGCGAGAGGTCAGTGAGATTACAAGTCCAGTGCATTTACCTTCATTTAATATCACATGCAAATGTAATCAGGCTGCAATAAAAGAGGCTTCTCACATTTGCTTGCTGAAATGCTTTACGTTGCAAACGCTGCAGTTGCATTTAAAATATGATGTAATCAGTTGGAACACAATAATTAGCACAGAACTAGCAGCAGATTGATGCTTAATTTAAAACAGCTCCAACAGAATTTTTAATTATTTCTATCATCTTCGTACTATAATGAACGGTTATTGTGGGGTTGTGTGGTCACATTCTGTACCAGCCAGCAATATGACGTCCTGGAGAAGCATCTTTCCGCCTGGTGACATACTGTTGCCATGGAGAGTGAGATCATGTAATGACCACACCCTCTGATTTATATTCACTTTGCCCTATTTGAGCTGAAGCATATACATGAAATAAAACAGCAGGTGCACTTAGAGACGACACCCACCCCACATTCAGAGCACCAAAGGTCTGCCACTGAGGGTCAACATCCAGCTAGCAGCTCTTTTAGGCTGCATTAACGCTAAATACACACTGCAGTATGATGATGTCAATGTTAAGCAGATATGATGTTTATAGAGGAATGAGTCGAGGCAGATTGACGCTTGTCAGAGCATTTTGGAAGTTCTGTGTAACGCGAAACAAATGTACCTCTGAAAGAAATCCTACCTGGCCATGTGATGTTTGTATAAATGGGATAAAAAGTATTTAAATCTCTTTGTGCACTGCGACTATCTTGATGCAGAAGCATACATTTACAGTTAGACTCCGTAAGATGGAGGAGGAATCTTATGAAAGGCATTAACAGATAAGCAGGAAAGAATGGGCTTGAGGGCTCCAGAGTTTACAGAGACACAAAGAATAACAACCACCTCCATCGATCAGAGGCCTTACCGACAAGACTTTTGATGAGACGAGCAAACTCCAATATGGTGTGTTCCTCTGGGTTCCCCTGCAAACAGATTTCACAAACTTCCATCACATCCATGTGAACGAAAAAAACTCCAGGAAATTGTCTGCCTTTGTGGATGGATTTCATTCTCTATTTCAATTTGCTTTAACAGCCCAGAGTCAGTTGAACTCACCAGATTGACGGGGCTGCTGATGTTACTGTTCATCAACAGGACCAGACCGTTCACCAGGTCGCTGGAGAGCAAAGCAGACACACAAGCAAAATGCATTTAATTTCGTGACAGCTTTCCAAGCACAGATCTGTTCATTATAATAAAACATACTGCACTGGGAATGTGTCAAAGGAGTCAATTCAATAAAGAACGGCCAGGTGAGACAGGACAGCATCAGCATGCACTCATTCATTCTTGTTGCCTTCTGAACATTATGCTCATTTATGAACTTGGGTCAGATTGCTAATTAGAAAACACACAGCGTGTACTGATATCTGAAGGTTAGGACAAGTCTGATTCAGTTGTATGTTGCATTTCTTTTTCTCCGAACGTTTGTCATCGGCTGTTGCGTTGTTGTTTGTGCCGACCACTTTGGAAATCGCCATGCATTGCATATCCTTGAGGCAGGAGGGAGGTGTTGCATGCATGCATAATATCCTCTGCACTTCTACACCCTTCAACAAACTTTGCTCCACAAAAAGGAGTCAAAGTTCACGATGCATTGGGATGTTTATTCAACAAACTGCTACTGAATGAATTCACAAGTCAATTAAAATGTGCAGTCATGCTCTTTGTCCAGTTGTCAGTCAGAATTGATACATACAGATCCAACTTGTTCTGTTTTCACCTCGTGAGTCAGCAGCCACTCGACAGAGAGATTCTGTCGTACCACAGTTAATCACCCGACCATTATGAATTGCATGTTGGTTTAATAAGTGAATAATTGAAGGCTTCTGGTCCTTGTTATATTGCACAAGAATAGCAGCCAGTCTCTTTAGTATGTAATTAAATAAGCATTTGATACACGTCAGGCGGGGGAGTGGGTTTGTTTATTTTTCTCACCTCAAGAGTTCATTCTTTTGTTTCCTGCTCTCAGCTGTTAGAATTTTGTTACACTTGACAAGATAAAAAAAGGGATGCACTAAAGGACTATAGCTGAGTTTAAGATTCCCTTCACATTTTTGTTTCACACATCAAGCTAAACTTTCACTTTTTTATCAATTTGAAAATCTTTCCAGTAGATAAACAAGTCAGGCCTAATTCTGTTTTATTGATTTGTTTTTTTTTGGCAAAACCACTTTGTCCCATCCTTCTCCACAAAACCTTTGTTTTTATGTTATCACATAGTCAGTTAGTACATTTTTACTTCTAGTTTGCCTCCTAATTCTCCTCTTGGCTCGTTGCCATCTCCTTCGGCCCCTCGTTCAGCAGATGGGACTTAACAGATTTTTACCGAAATACATTTTGTTAAATTACCTTCCCTTTGGCAACAAGAGTTAATTAATCCCTTATCAATTAAGGGGACATAACACAATGTATTTACTTTAGTGTCTCTACTCACCTTACATACTGAAATGCTCTTGTTTGGGAACCAGTACCATATACCTACAACAACAACAACAACAACAGGGGATTATCATTCCTGGTTGATGAACATATTGATGGAAAATGTGTTGTAAAAATATATCGCCACAATAAATTTATTTCTACAATTACAAAAATACCACCACAAAAAATAAATAGCTTCCTGAAACATTATCGTAAATTATGTTAAATCTTTTACAAGTTAACATTATTTAAGATGCCTTCCACAGTAACCAGTCATCATCTGTCTGTATCAGTGTCTACATCCCAAAGCTTCTGTTATACTTTCTGCATCTGAGTACGAGGGTCCGCTAGTCATCGGATGGTGTATGCGTTGGCTCCGTGCAGACGACTGTGTACCCACCAATTTGTGGAGACCATGTCCACAGGGGCATTGACTGCACATGCGGTGGAAAAGAGTTCCATTAGTGCCTGAATATCTCTCTAAAGGTCAGATTCCTGCCAGCAGGCCTGTGTTTGCTTCCCCTTCTATTCCCTGAATCATATTATCTTTTATCAAGCGTGGAAAATCGGTTTGCATAGATCTTTACAACATCAATCAATGCAACTATTCCCTGTAGACACTGATCTGCTACGCATGTGTGGAAGGCATCCTCATAGCGACCTCCAGAAGTACTACACGTCAAATGTGTCTTCAGCTGAATACAGCACGAGTATACAACAGCCATACACTAAAAATATAAATCCTAATGTGCTCAGTGGTTTCTCTCAAGCATTTAATACATGGAAGAAAGTGGAAAGCTTAGAGCTCTTACAGTGAGAGGTTCTCCCTGGAGAGCCTGCAGGATGAAGTTGCTGACGACACGTCCGTCATTCATGTGCATTCGGGAGCCAAACGTGTTGAAGATTCTTGCTACTCTCACCTCCACTCCCTCCTAGAAAAGAAGACAGCAGATGACTCACTAGTTAATTCTCCTTTTTTTCTCGTCACTTAAATGATCTGTATATGATGATTACATTATACCTACCTATTTACTAATGTATCAAACTTTCCAATCAGTTTTGTTATTTTTTTTGTTACACACAATGACTTAATGAGGCAAAACTACGTCACTGGTACTCGGAGCCCACAAATGTAGAAGAATCCACATCTTTTAAAAACAATTCTTGGCCTTCACAGGTCAGCCTAATGCATCAACACTTCAGATATGATGTGGACTATGTTTTACACTTAGGTCAAACATTATGAATAAAAACATGAAAATTATGTAGATTGTGCACTTCTAAATATGGAACATGAAATTCAGTGGACACTCGGCAAAGTTATTCAGTAGAGGGAGGTAAAAAGACACATTGAGGACAACATGATGAACAGGTCTTGGAAGTTGTATGTGTGTGTATGTATGTATGTATGTATGTATGTATGTATGTATGTGTGTGTGTGTGTGTGTGTGTGTGTGTGTGTGTGTGTGTGTGTACATAACTTCTGGAAATGAGAGATTGTGTGCACAGGTATATAAATACCAGGGAAGATGCTTCTTTACTGGCATTTTTGAACACATCAGTGTAAATACAAAGGCTTTAATTGCTGAGAGAATTTCTCATTAGGCAGCAAGTCAATAACAGCGTGATGATGGCAACAATATCAGGAAAAGATTGATAAAACCAATTGATAAGCTTGGAGGAAAAGGATTCAGAGGACAGTTACAAACCGGTTCTCAATTCCCATCCCTACAGATTCCAATGGAGTCTTTGAATTTCAGTTGTTATACAACTTTAGTTACTTTCAAAGAAAGTAAACCTACATTTATTTCATTGGGGACATGAATAGATTGGGATTTGCTAAGCAGGTAACACTGGAATTATATTCTGGCTCATTGGATGGAACTGAGTGTGCATGTTTCCCCGTGTCTGTGTGGGTTCTCCCTGGTAGCATCACAGACATGTTTGTTGGGATTTAACACTCCAGACCCAAAACCGTATGCAGCTGCACACATAGTAAATCTCATTGTACACACTGTAAATATCTATTACAATTGAGTTTGTCTAATAGAAATACGAAAAGAACGCTATGATCACAGATGCAGCCACGGTCTAAATTCAAAACTGGAATGAGGTTGTTTGTTGTGTATATTAAATATTCTGATTAAGGGATAAAGAGAAAATGTAACACAACGCCTGGTTGGACCGTCAACATGTTGAGCGGCATTGTGTCTGGTGTGATGACACCGCTGGAGGGTCAAACAGAAATCCAACTGATTTTTGTTCTTTTATGTTTCCCTTCAGTCTGGAGCAGGCGAGACATTCTTTCTCCTCCACTGCACAACCTATACTGATCACTTTTCAAATGTTAATGAATTTTGATTACATGGCTGAGCAATAGATGGAACGGGAGATATTCTCTTCACTGCGCACAATTGACTGACAGTTGAATATTGAAAGCGGCTCATTTCCCGGAACATCCACAGTCAGTGTAGAAATAATAAAGAGCAGCTGAGAGGGAGAAGAGGAAGAGGCAGATAAATAAATATCACTTGCCTGGAGGGAAAGGCAAGAGGAGTCAATCATATCTGATCGTTAAAGGCTGGTGTCAATCAAGGCATAATAGGACAAAATTATCATAAAGTGAAAAACAATTAATCAATTAATTAATTTCAGGCCATGCATAGTGATATATTTCCCTTGCTATAACATTCCCTTGAATGTTTGACCTTGAGTTTTCATTTTCTCACTGACAAAGGGAAGGAGTGCATTAAGAGCATGAAGAGTGACATCACAGCTGGTTTAGAAGCCAGCGTTGGTCCGGTATGCAAATTACACAACAAGTGGAAACTTAAAGCCAGTGCACCCTGAGAATGGAAGTGAAGGAAATCATTAAAATGAAAAACAAGTAGATGCCATTTAATGAATGTTGTGACTACTTATTTTGCAGGAGACATTTCTTGACTAATACTCAAATATCTTCTTACACAAGCTGTTCGGCAAAGACAGAGCTGAATTGAAATAACCCGTTTTGCATTTTGAGGAGAAAGAAAGAAGATAAGGACGGCTAAGCAAATGCAATTTAAAAGACAACAGTGAATAGAGAGCTAGTCCCTCTTGACACATCTGCTCATAATGAGGCAGGTGATAGCCAGTCATTTGCGACTGTGCAAGTTTAAGTCAAGCTGTCAAATAATAACACGACCATTATGACATTTGCCTGCCTGGAACTGAGAAGAAGTGACATGTTTTATACAGCAGCTTTCAAAAACAGGCCAGGAAAAAGAAAATAAGAGAATCCTGTCACCGCTGAAAATGTGACAAATGGCAGAGGATGGCTTCTTTGCATTGTGGGAAACAGTTTAAGATGGCTGCTCTTGTGGGATTACCCACAAGAGGTGAAATTCAGAAAGCCTACAATTCAGAAAGCCTACAAGACCCACATTGTTCCAGATATTGGACATCTCACTGGAATCAATGCACCCAACAATGGAGACATGGAAGGTCAATATGTTGTTAAACAATTAGATGAATACAGGGGCACTGAGGGTTCTTTTAAGCAAATATCATGACCCCAAAGGTCAAATAAATAAAGATAATATTTCAATGCCAAACAACCAGCTGAGCAGTGAGCTCTCCATCCAAAGAAAAGCTCTTATACATAGCAGCAAGCTTACCATAACTACTATTGTAAACCAGGGTGTTTGATCAGCGACGACATTGTTTGTCAGTAGCCAGGTTCAGAACCCTGTGCCATGAATAGTAATCAGATTGAACAGTGCAGCCACCAAAAAGAAAACTTGCTTCTCTTATTTTCTCATGAGTACTTGAGAGTTGCAGCGATCATACCTGCTTCATGTAGGCATAACACATGGTCTCAGCTACACGTTTTCCCTCGTCGTAGCATGCTCGAGGACCAATCGGATTCACATGCCCCCAGTACTCTTCATTTTGGGGGTGTACCTCCGGGTCTAGAAGACAAACATTGCTTTAAGAAACATATGACGGTGCTTATATCAGTGTTCTGTACAAAGAATAAAGTTTGCCGGGGTGAGTGAGAAGCATCTTTCTTACCTCCATATACCTCAGACGTGGAAGCCAGGAGAAGTCTGGCACCCACACGTTTGGCCAGGCCTAGAAAACAACACAAACAAAGAGAAGAGTCTTTCTGTTCAAGGGACAATGGAGAAACAATCCTAACAGTAATCCCGTATAAATACAGAGATTAGAAAGCAGTCTTACAGCACGTCTTTCTACCAAGACTGCAAAATCTTCAAATACATCTGCAATGTACCCTCAGAGTGCTTTAGCAAGACTTCATCTGAATCAGGTCAAGGCTAGAATAATTCTTACTGTTTGCACAAGAAAATTGATGCTCTAAAATGCCTTGTTGCAACAGGAGAGAGTAGTCACCCCACACAGGGTCACGAACCGACATTTACAAACACACACCGCCAGACGTGGGATACAAGCGAGCCCCAGGTGATTCTGATCGCTGTGTGAGTGACTCACACTGAAGATGTTGTGTTCATCTGCTGTTTTGTACCCTGCAGACCCTGTTCAAGACCGGGGGGGTGCCTACCCTTTTCCTTCACTACATGCCTCCAATTGCTTAGAAATAACTTGGGGACAAAATCTCAAACTGTTCCTAAATCTGCAAATGGTTTTCAACACAGGTCGCCGTGATACAAGAGGAAAAACATTACAAGTAAGAATATGAGGAAAATTTTACATTTTTTAAACCTGTCCAACCCTCGATAACATGAGCTTACTCACCAAGCATGTTAAGAGTGCCAATGGTGTTAGTCTTGAGGGTTTTGATGGGGTTATACATGTAGTTGGGAGGAGAGGCTGGAGAGGCCAGGTGATAAATCTGGTCCACTGTGAAGAGTAGAAGGAAAATAAATCATATCACCTTGAAACACGCACAATGCAACTCAATGATCTGCTGTTCATTTTGTAAACGCTGCTGCTTTTTAGCGCCTTGAATTACATCCATTTATCATTTGACAATGATGGCGGTTGCAACATAAAGGGAGAAGAAATAGAAAAAAAGGTGGGTGGTTTGAAATAAATTTGAATCACAACGTGTATCTCAAATATCGAATCTGAGTCAACTCACCTGCTGTGACCATAGCTGAGTGTTACTTAACTGGCCCTCTGACTCATGTCAAGTATTATCATTTCCCCCTTCTTATAACAGGGATGGAATTTGTGATGACTTTTTAATTGATATTGGCTCCCCAATTATTATTATTTTTTTTTACTAATGTCATAACTTTTGTTGAATCTGGACAAGATGTAGTTTCTTGGAAAGGCCATCACTTCTGAGGTTAATTCTCTCCCTCACCTTCAATATAGAGAGGCTCCACCACGTCATGATTGATGAGCTCAAAGTTTTCATGGCCAATCCAGTGTTCCACATTCCTTTTCCTCCCGGTGAAGAAGTTGTCCACCACAGTCACTTCATGGCCGTCCATCATCAGTTTGTCAGTCAGGTGGGAACCCACGAAACCAGCCCCACCAGTAATCTAGTGAATGAAAGCACATTTTAATGAAATCAATTAAAGATATTTTTAGCAATTAGGGCCCTCAGGTCTGCCTCAGGTCGGACATGCAGCTCTGTGCAAGGCAGTCATCTTGCTAACACAGAGGAAAGTGCTTGGTATTAATTTCCTCTTCCTCTTTGTTATTAAATTAATAACAAATCTCTTCTAGTTTTAATTTAAAGATGAATTACATTGCGATTATGGCTAAAGTTGGATTAGATTAGTTTAGTTTGGGGTGGGATTTACATATAACCTATGTTGCTGAAACGGCTCATTTGAAAAGGTTTCAAACCTCAGTGTGAAAATGATTGTGAATGTGATGCCATGATGTTCCTCACATACCAAAATTCTCTTTCGATCCTTTTCTGACAGAAATTTCACAGGCGGGTATTTCTGGGAAAAACTGGATGAGAGAATATACAGATCAATATAGATGAAAATCCTCTAATTTATTCACTAAAAAATACATTTCTGCTTAAAAACATGTATACTCACCTCTGCTCCAGATCACGAATCTTCTCCCTGAGAGGAGCCACAGCCTGTGACAAGCATGAATGAGATGAGAGGCCAGAAGTGCACATTAAATATTTAATTGATCCCTTGGTTTTTATTTGTTTTGTTTTGTTTTTGATTGGCCTTGACGGAGATGTTACAACACCTGCATGTTAACTGTGCTGTGTTTATTAAAAGGGGACCTATTATGTTCGTTTCCAACTCTGTATTTTCAGTATGCGATTCCAAGAGTAGCTGACCAATATTTAAAAAACAAAATTGTATTTATCTTATAAATAAGGGTGGAACAGCATCATATAGGTAACTGTTGTAAGGCGCCTTAAAGGCACAGTATCATCTGATCGGCCAACGTGGCCTGAAAAGAAATCTGTACCGAGGTGACGTTAGATTGGCAAGCAAACAAGAAATGAAGTAACAGCAGGGGAATAATATGCTGGAAACCATCAAGATTGGCAAGATTGGCAGATATGCAACTCTTTAAACTCTAAGGTCAACCTGATAGCAAACCGAAACTGTGACATCTGCAACATGAGATAAACAACAAAAAGGTAATAAAAATTTGTGTTACGTAGCCGACTTTTCAATTGAGTTGTGTAAATCCGCTGCTTAAAAACAGGCTAATTTCACTGTTTCACATTGCAGGCTGCAGCCATCCAAAATGTTGGATTTACACGACTTGTGTGTGGGGCTTAGATAAAAATAATATTATCATATAGGAAGTGGTATTATTGTTGGGCATGTGAAGTACTATCAGACAACATACAGTAGACCTCTATAGAACACTTGTTTACAACACAGCTGTCAAAACAAAAATGATTAAGTGCACAAAAAAAAGCTTTCTGAGTGCAACCCACTTCATTGATTCTCTGCTCAATCTTCATCTCTCCGTGTTCCTGGATTGATCTATGAGGAGGGAAAGAAAAATACAAGGACAGAAAGGCTGAGATGATGGCAGCCATTTGCACAAGCAGAGAAAATATTGTAAATGTCGCCTTATGCTGGATTACCAATATGTGGGCATTTATTCCAATAAACAGGCATGAATGTGAGATTTTGGATATTTAAGTAACAGCTACCATGTCAGAGAGGATGAACAGTTCAAATATTGATATTGTCTGATGTTATTTCCATACACCCCATTAGCACAATGGTTGTGTAACTGCAAATATTTTAAAGCAAAGAGAAAACTTGACTCTTCTGAAAGACCACAACTCTTAATAGATTACTTATATAAAAACATCCAATTGATATATCTACATTTCAGGTTTTGATATTTACTGAAAGAAATAGTTTCAACCGCAGTGGCGCCGTCGCATCTCAGCTATCACATTGTGCTAAATACTGTAAATATTTACATGTATCAAGCAGAATACTAACATTCCAGTGCACTGCTGAGAGCTTCTGGTTCAAAATATAAAATGATATTCCATGGCACTAGACCATGGAAGACAGTCTTGTACCATCTTCCATGAGTGAAGCATTATTCAAGTGGTGAGTGCCACATGCTTCTGTCATGCCTCAATATGAAAGTTAATGGAACGACAAAAAGCAAAGCAACATGAAGAAGAATGACTCCTGCTGATTAAGATTACTGTCATGGTTTCCAGTAAACAACCTCATTAGAAGTCAAAGAGGTGAGTAATGCAGCTGCCAGCTCTCAGATAGCTCTGTGCATTATGCTTTGTATTTTGGGGAACCACAGAGTTGATTGTAATGCATATAACACTGGTGTCACGACACCAGTATCAAGTTGCATAAATTACCTGAAGTTTCAAACTCAAGTTTGTTCTGGAGGCAAAATATTTTCATAACTGTAGGGTTCATTGATGAGCATTGCACAAAGCCTCATAGGTTGTCCCTTTGCATAACTACACCGCATGTGCACTTCAGTTGCCATGGCTACGCTTCACTGACATCATTCATCAGACAGCACTATCATCGGTGTTAATTAATGTCTCCAAAATGGACAACAAACAGAAAACATAATCAGACAGATAACCCAGCTGTCGCTAATACGCTTAAACAAATGTGTCAAGAAGTAATGGATCAAATGAACGCGAGGAATCATGATGTGAAACGAACCGTGGAATAAGTAATTAAGAAGACTGAAAAAAAAAATTTGTCCGTGAAAGCATGAAAGGAGATAAAGAAACATCGACGGAATTGAACTGGTGAGTTTCCTTATAGAGATTTTGGTAAATGAATATGTGACAGTTATGCTAACATTTAGCTGGCTAGCTACAAGGTTGCCTGGGGCCTTAACAACCTCAAGGCAGTTAACAATTACAGAACCGCTGACAAGGCGACGGCTCCTCCTAGTTTGATGTTCAAAGTCTGATCGATTCTATTCCATCTAAATGTTGTGTAAGTTATCAACCAGTGTCAGCTGTGCTTTCCTTGTCATTTTCAGGCCTCTTAAATTATCTTATGGTTAACAAATTGTTTTCATTTTCAGAGACTTATATAGTCCCTTAAGATCTCCGAGAAGAATGGTTTCTCAGGACCTTCTAGCAACCTATATTTGAATACCTAAGTGGTTGAGGGGAAACAATCTGAAGAACTTGTGATGACCTTTCATGAGGAACTGTGGTTTTTAATGAGCATCTTGATTTGGTTAAACTTGAGTTCAGTTAACAAGAAGGAAGTCAATTATTCTATTTTAATAGCTTTTAGGTAAATAAGCAAACGTGCTATTAGTCAACAGAGAAATGAAATACGGTACCTCATGTTTGTGTATGTTCCCCAGACAGCTGAAAGAGGAAAAGATCAAATTAGTCACAAAAATTATGAACATTAAGTTGCAACATCCCAACCATCCTACCAAAGCCAAAGTTGCCTCGCTGGGCTTTAACTGCTAATGGAAATGCAAATCGGCGCAGCTCGGTTTGGCCCAGCGGGGCCAAGAGTACCAGCGGAGAAAACCCATAATTGAACTGCAAATATAGTGCATGGAAGTAGCTAGCGAGTGAGCCATGTTTTTATTTCAGATGAAACTCTCACATCAAGGAGGAAGAAGTTGGAAATAAATCCAGAGTTCGGTAAAACCTGGATACAACACAAATTAAAGTGATCATCACAATCAGCCCTCCTCTGAGCTGGAAAAAAGGCTTCACTTTTATACAGTGTAGCAGAGGTAAGACCAAGTCTTTGTTTAGCAAGTCCCAAGTTAAGACCGACTATTCCCGAATCAAGTCTAGAATCATGAAGTGTCAAGCAGGTCAAAAGTCCTCATCTTCTATCATCTTTATTTAACATTTACGAGCAAAATCTTGTAAAAACGTTCCACGTATCAAATAGGTTACAGTTACAATCATTTATTCAGAACTAATCACCTCAAATGAAGTGCAAATAAACTTACAATAAGAAAATAAGTAGCACAAAGTGCAATAAAACAAGCATCAATGAAGAATTTTATAGCAGTCTGGAATTGTGTGCGTGTGTGTGGGGGGGTATAAAGTCTTGGACATCATAAGGGTCAAATAAAGTCATGTGTCATCTATGTCAAGTCAAAGACGAGTTTCAAATCATATGATTTTGTGAATTCGAGCGTTAAATCATCAAATTTGTGGCTCAAGAATGACTTGAGTCCGAGTCATATGACTAGTCCACACATCTGCGTTGTAGTGCCATCTAATTCTTTTGTCCAAATTAAGTGTGGTAGGATAACAATACCTCAGTACAGCCAACAGCAGACTCCTGATTAGGTCGATCTGTGTAAGTCTGGATCACATAAATACGGTTTCATGAAATTTAACTTCATTGTGATAATCCACTTTTTGCATGCAAATTTGGTCCGATGGAATTACCATCACATATAAACAAGACTATTTTAATTCATATATGCGCATGTTGCAGGGACTACTAGCTTTAGGCATTTAAAAAAGGAGATATAGCAGGGGTATCGCTGTATAGACTAATAATCAATAGATATAATAGTTGCAATATTACTTGAATGCCACATTCCCCATCCCTCACTATAGTATTAACATCTTCGGTCTCTACAGAGTGCATTTCCTTCGTCATAAATTTATATTCAGTATTCTATGGGCCATAAACAATAATTGCGTAAGTAGGCTTATTGCTAGACAAGGTCATACATGCTGCAATAACTTTGATCAAGAGCAGCTCAGTTTCTACTTTTATTACACATATAACCTACACACCGGTGAAACACCAGGGAGGTATTAGGAAATAGATACTGCTCAAGACTAATAGATAAATTATGGTGCAACATATGTAACACTGAGACAGGTGTCATGAAGTACAAACTCGGGCACAGCTGAATTTGTCTTAAACAATAAATTAACCTTGACAGTCAGACCACACCAGTAGTTAAATGTTAACCATTTAAAGCTAGATAAATATAAAGACTCTTGAGATTGCTACAGTTCACTATCAAGACTTATAAAGTTAAAAAACAGTTGTAGTTGCTGCTACTAGTTGAGCCTGACAGTTTCATCCGTGACTAGTCGGTTTGTCAAGTTTGTCAAGAAAAGGTAAATGCTGCTGGTGTGTTTGCCTAACATTAACCAGTCAGTTTAAACTGGAAAGTTTAGTCTGCCCTGAGTGAAAGTTAATAGTCACAATAAGTGTAACAGGTGGGAGACATTCGTGTGCATCAAATGTTCAACTTACAGGCAATATAGGCGATCAAAGCGAGGGCAAAAAGTAGCTTCATCATTCTTCTGTTTAATCCTGATATCAGCCAGACGACCCGCTTCATCATCCGCTCAGAGCAACAGGGCCAGGTAACCAACGAGGCACACGTCCACGTCCAGCTATAGCATTTTGATTCACAACTGTTCACGTCCTCGGTGGAAATCGACCTCCAACTGTCTTAATCTATTAGGCTGGAAGTCAATGAACTGGTGTCCCAAATTCACATAATATCGCTACACCGGACAGACAAGCCACCAGCTCCCGCTACGTCAACACCAATCAGAAGCAGTTTACGTGGCTAGCGGTGTAGCAAACACACACAGGTAAACTGTTATCATGTGGCAAGCTACCCTATAAAGCGTCCATATCTACAGCTACATATACATTTACTTATTTTAGACAGTTATTCCCCAAGCTAAGACTTTACGCGGATATTTCAAGTGAACATTTGAAGCTATCGTAAACGTCTCAGTGACACATTACAGAGTGAAGTCAAATAGTTAGCGGTTAGCACCAGATTAGCAATTAGCTACGGCTAGCTAGACTAACACTAAACTGACAGCGTATTTTCCCCTCGTTCATAACACTGCGAGGCGAATGGTCCCTCGCAATTATACCCAGGTTAGCACCGAGAATATAAAACAGCGGCTCATTTTAACGGTGCATAATTGCACACATTTCGGAGTTCTTCTTTTTCCTCCTCCTCCTCCTCTTCTTCTGTTTTTTATGATGATTGTCAAAGAAGCATTTAAATGTATTACTGCCACCTTTTGGATTGGAGTGTAGATAAAGAACGTTTTGTTATTAAGTTTCTATGCATTCTAATAATCTTAACGATCCGTGTATAACTCATCTGCAGCATTTCTCTGACACTTTCAGTGTTTCTGTTGTTGATGTCTGGTATAAAAATACATCTTTAACCTTTCTCTGCAGTTGGTAATAATCACATTTACCCTCATGATGTTTAATCTAGTGTCAGATACTTTAGGAGGTCTTTACACTGCATAGATTTTGTGACAGCGACAGCCTCACGACAGTCATGAAATTCTACAGGTGTGTAGTTGAGATCAAAACGAAGGCAGAGTTTGAAGATGACCCGGGGTGAGTACTCATGAGTCTGGGAAGCAGCTAAAGGTTAGAGAAGCAAGCATTTGACTGGACTGTCATCTCGGATCGGCAGGACAAATGTCGTTTGGTAAATAAGGAAGCAGAGCTTTCCCCTAACTTGTAACAATCACTTAGGCACCTTACAGTAAGGCCATTAACATCAGCTGCTCCAGTACAGCAGCTCAGTAGATTAAAAGAATTCTACGTGAGTGTTAAAAACAATATCTGGTGTTGCGGCGGCTGTGATCCCATAGCAAGATGATCTCTAGTTACGGTGTTTCTGATGCAAGAGCTGATCTCATTAGACCCATATTTAGTTTTTAAAGCAGGTCGATTTGCTCCCCACTCTCTTCCCCTCCAACATCTAATAATATACATACATTTTTTTTACTTTCTTTCACTTCTTCTAAAACCTGAATATTGAAATGTTACATTTTGCCGTGGTTTGTCTCTTCGGACCCAAACACAGTGATAGTTTTGTTGTACAAACTTGGAGTAAATGGTTCGAAGGTTGATGAGCTGTATATGGCAAGTTGCCCTGACTGGTGAATCCTGAGTGTGAGCGTGACGAGCACGGGAGGCACGCAGATAGGACAAAGCTAAGTACAGGCTAAATGAAGAATAAATATACAAAGCAGAATAATTGGGATTACTGAGCTTCCATGAATAAATCAGTAAGCGGACAATCTGGCAACGAGTGGATGAGAAACCTTCTTTTTTATACTGCAGGATCTGATTGAATATGGGGACCAGATGTCTAGACTGAGAAATATTGAAACCTCAATCTATATTTTTTACTACTGGTGGATCAAACTATAAACTTTATAAGACTTTATCCTTTTTCCACATAACCCTGTCATCAAATAATTAGAATAAGAATAGACATAACATTGGTAAATGTATGATTTATGAAAAGAGAAAATAGTACTAGTACTAATAATAAATACTAGTACCTTGATATGTTCCAATTTCCAAAAATAATTCCTACAAAATAATTTTATATTCTTATTGGGAGCATCCTGTCAGATAAAAATGTGTTTCTTTTAATAAAAGTTAGGTATTATTTGACTATTACTCCCACTCTGCATCATGTCACAGGCCTTTTCAACATGCTGCTACAGCTGTTAGCAGGATCTATACTTCCTCTACACTACGATTCTTTAACATAACTTCATTTTCTTCTCCCCTGGTCTGATAATAATTGTATTTCCTTATTCCTTTTCATCCCACACTGTTCCTATATATTGTTCATTTCTCTCTCTTTTTTCCTTATTGTTTGATTTTTCTATGCTGTTTTGTATTCAACGGTCCACACCAATGATTTCGATTTAAAGTTATCTTCTGTGACCATATTTCCATTTCCTTTCATTATGGGATATCCACATTCTTTTCTAATACCAGGCATTTCTTTGATGTCAACCCATCCTCTCTCTCATGACGTATTTCTACCAGCTGAATCACAGGATTGCCGTCAATACGCTCATTAAGTGATCTTTTTTTGATCCTGCACTAGAGCTTGATTACTCTTATAATCATCGAATCAAAACAGTGTCTCCAAACTTTGAAAACCTACTTTTGTGTTGTGTTCGCGATAGTACTAACTTTTTCCTTCTATAACGGCCAATTTTTGGATATATTCTTTTTTAACCCCTAATATAACACCACTGATTTTAGAATATAAAACATTAAACCGACTGATCTATATTTATAACGTTCAATTTCTCCTCAATCAATATTTTACACTGCAGTATTTCATGCTTCTATTTCTATATTGACTATAATTGGATCACATCTTGTACAGCTTACATTCAATAACTTCTTATTCCAGCTGGGATGCCAGTGTGAGATTTTGTGCCCCTATCCAGGTTCACCCTTGTTTCCTGAACCATCATTTAAACACACATATTCCATTTCATCCATTATTTCTTCTGTAATCCATCAGAATCTTCTCGTCTCAGTTTACTGTGTATTGATCAACACACCAGATTATGTTTCCTCTACAAAACTTCTAAATTAACTCTATTTTAGTATCTGTGTGTGGTTTGTCAGGGTTATAGATACTTCCACATTGGTTCATCATCTATTATAACTCTATTAATGATCTATATCTTACTCCTTGTCTTATACATATTTCACATCCACCCTCATTTCCCATGGTTCTGTCCTTGCATATGTTAGAATATCCTTTAATAATGAAGTCTGGAGCTGGTTTGAGCCAAGTTTCCTGCATGTATAACATCTGCTGTTGTTTTTTATTGTATGGGCATATCCTTTAAACCCTTGTGTATTTGCTATTAGACGTCTAGCATTCCAATGAAATTAAAAACACTATTTTATGATTTTAGGACTTTCGCTGAGCTTCCTTCTCATCCACTAAGGTCTTTTTTTCTCAGTCAGGTGCAAGGTCTTTGCCTCTGTCTTCACTCAACTTTAGATTTGCAGATGAAAACGTGTGTTTTGCTTCCTTACAGTTGATCGTACCTTTTCCATCATCCATGATCTTCACTGCCTCGGAATGTGGAACTCTCCAATCTGTTATTAATTGTTGAATTATAACTGCTTGTTTTCTCACTATGCATCATCCACAAGCTGCTGCATTTGCGTAAGAATCAACAGTGCACAGGACAGGGGCCCATGAACAATGGAAATTGTTGAAATTGTGTTATTGTTCACACACTCTTCAAAATAACATTCACCCAGAAGAAAATTGATTAACAACCTTTCCGCCTTAGCACACAGTTAAACTCCCCATTGAACACAACAGAGCCAGAGACTGTTATGGAGGTCGCTCAGGTATTAAATCTATAGCAATATAATTGCTGCCTCTCATTCATTGGAAAATGTGTGTGTAATGTTTGGCCGCTGTGCCACTGATGGTGAATGATGAATGATGAAAGGTGAAATCGACAATTGCAAGTGATTGCGTGATCAGGTGCAGTCATTATTCATTCACAGTGTGCAGACATACTGTATAATTAGTTGCTGTGCTATTCCTGATGATTATTTCTCCTATGCTCATCAAGATGCTGTGTGTGCTGCCTTCATGGTGATTTGTTAGAGTACGCCGTCTAAATCATCTTTGGATGTGTGGTAGAAAGAAATTGTATATGATGGTTTAAGGCAAGCTGATAGATTAAAGTCTGCTTTAGATGGGACTTACACGCTTAGCCTCTCCAAGGTTACATGGCATTTGTCTGTTTTGTAATTTGCTGAAGTGGTTGTGTGTGTCAGTGCATGTGTTTGTGTTTGAGTGTGTGATTGTATTTGGGGTGAAGACCTGTGAAAAATGAATTGCACCTTGGCCAATCACATCTATGTTACTACATTCTGCCAGGTTGCTGTGTGATTGACTCCACAGTTGCCCTGCACCTACTAAGGGCTGAGGAATAAGCTCTCATCTTAAAGCTCATACAATCAACAATTATCATTTCATTTTGGGGGTGTAATTATGTTAATGTTGAACTCTTTGTTTTATCCTGGGAGGTTTTCCAACATTTTGTCCATCCCATTTATACAAATTAGAGTGACAGAATAATGTTGCAATGTATTATTATTCAATGGCACCACAAATTGCAGCCTCCCAAATGATTTAAATAGTTCTCTGTCAAACAGTTTCAATAAAAAAAGAAAATCATCGTGACATGAGAATGCATTCCAAGGTTGTTTTATTATACTGCATTCTTGGTATCTAGTTGTGTCAAATAAATTGTCAAGTGAGTGTATGTGCACTTGTAAAATAACAAAGGAGTTACCTCTGGGTCGTGTTTCTTTAAACTGAGCATTCCCTGCGGAAGTCTGATGCTACATTATATTGCTTGACAATGTTATGAAAATCTACGGGGAATACAACATGTTTGACACAAAATTAGAGTTGGATCAATGGCAGTATTATAACAAATGTTGGTTTGATAACGGCTATCATCCTAGACTGTATATAATCTGGACAAATAATCCAGAGTACAGCTTCTGCCACATTGTGCTGCTTTCGTCAGTGGGAAATTGAGCTGTGGTTCCCGCCCAACTCCATCGTGAGCAATCAGTTGATTTAAAACAAATCTTCCATGATTTAAAAGAGATATCCATGGGCAATCTAGCATGACATCTCTTGACTTTCCTATGTAAAATTCCCAGACAGAAGTCTGTAAATGATGCCAACACTTCCCCTTTTTGGAGCATTAAATAACTAATTAAAACCAAACACACGAGACCAACAAACACATGAACACATCTCAGATAAGAACAACCTAAAATGACAGAAACCATCTGGCGTTTACTTTAGATTATTGTCCTGGCGAGGTCCCATCTGCTAACATGGAGGGGGGCGGGATTTATAACGTGCGAGGAGCAATTTCTCATCGCAGCTCATCAATAGCTTTGTCACGGGCCTCAGCGTCTAATAACAATGCACAAGGTCCCCCTAATGAGACGCAGTGGGATGTTCATTAACTCAAATGTAAATTCCTTCTCATCATTGTCAGACACCCAGAGCAAGTGCTCAGAAAGTCCAGACAGGACTGTGACAAGTTGAGTGGTTCATGAAACGTTATCCAGCTATTCCTGTAGCGGAGAATCTGTGACCCCTGTGATTTGGAATGAAGACAGCGAGTCTGTGATCAAGGATCTCCGACATAGAGACTCTTAGAAAAGGACAAAATATGCTTTCTAAAGTGGTGCAGTATCGTCTTCGAGGGCAGAAGGTTAGCAAGAAGGTTGTTAATATGCAATTGAATATGCATTAAAATTAACACTCATTTGAAGCAATAAAGGTCAGTCAGACACAGAATCTCCGAAATAACTTCTGGTGCAGTTTTACAGGATGAGGAGGCGTTCAAGCTGACATTACTGACGCCCCTTTGTTGAATTTAGAGTTTGGGAGGATGAACTGTGGAGTAATGTTCTGCTAGGTTCCTGAATGCTGGGCATCAGATTCTAATGCAAGGTCAACCCTGGAGGAAAAGACTTGTGATAATGGGAGAGATATGGAGACTTTTATGGGAGGGAGAAGGAAGAAGAAGGTATCACAAAAACTAAATGAGACAAAGACGAGAAATCAGAGAAGGAAGGAAAAGGTAAGAAGGAGGAAGAAGAAAATGAAGAAGAGAAAGAGCGATGAAGGAGAAGGAGGCAGCAAGTAGACCAAAAACAAGAAGGAATATGAAGAGGAAAAAGAAAGAGGAAGAAAAATATGACGGAAGAAATGTCAAAAGGAAGAAGCTAGTACACTTCGTCATAGAAGACAAGAAGGAAGTAGATAGAAGAAGAGCATTGGTCATCAGGAACACCGTGGTTTGGATACATAGTGGTGCTGTTCCTGGTGTTCTGGGTGTTCCTGGTGTTCCTTGTGTTCCTTGTGTTCCTGGTGTTCCTGGTGTTCCTTGTGTTCCTTGTGTTCCTGGTGTTCCTGGTGTTCCTTGTGTTCCTTGTGTTCCTGGTGTTCCTTGTGTTCCTTGTATTCCTTGTGTTCCTGGTGTTCCTGGTGTTCCTGGTGTTCCTAATATATGGGCAACAGAGAGGATTATACCAGGAAGTCGAAATTCTCTGACTTTGATGAGTCTTTGGTTAAATAGTAAAACAAATAATGTGTCGAAAAGAAGGAGAATCTCTGCTGGACGTCATATGTCATCATCATTATCTTAGCTAACGTCTCTACAGCAGCACTCTCGAAAATTGGTTGGGTCACATTTAAGCAATTACATGACCTGGTGTCCTCCGAAAGCCACGACGAGCAGCTGCTACCGCGGCATCTTCCTAGCATGTGCCACAAACAGTGGCTGTTTGAATCTCAGCGGCGGCTAACGATCCCGCCGACGTATGAGAGCTAAATGTTAGAAACATTACGTAAGTAACATTCCGCAGGCATCTGTCAGAACGGTGGTCGTTACTTGCCATCTGTTCTAACACACCAGAGGCAAACATGTTCATGTTATTATCAAAGACATTTATGAGAAATGATTGCACTTTCTTTGACTTTTCTATTTTTGACATGTTTTGAGCTGAGTTGAATAATTGCCTGATAAAATCCACAGACATAATTTATTTAACAATTCATCTGTCAAGGAAAATGTTTGGTGATGTTCCATCTGACAGCTGTGAAAAGGGAGGATTTGCACGAAAACTGCCAACAAAGAGCTTATCTCTCCTAATTTGTGGCTCTGCCAGATTGTCAAAAGTTAATCTTGTAAATGAATGCCACCATGAACAACCAGTTGGATATACAGTATATGTATATTTTAATAGCCCCGTTGTGCTTTTCGGCGCCTCATGTTTTACTTTTAGATTTATGTTTCTCCTGAGGTTTTTCATTTGGATATTTGGATTCCTGGCTCGCACGTAAGTTGAATAAACATTCACTTCTTCAGATAACGCCTGTCTGTCTGGATGATCTATATGTGGGTCCACCTGCCAGCCAACCTTGACAGCATGTCAAAGCTGTATTTACACAGAGGTATTGTGATGAAACCCAACACCTGCTGTATGTTAATGTCCACACTGCGTACACGACATATTATAGCATCATTCCCCCTCCCCCCCCAGCCACTGCTCATCATCATTACGTTGAAATTTATAATCGAAAACCTGTAAAACTACCACCTTCTTTTTCGGTTCATGTAGCAGTGCAAAGGGCACAAAACGCAATATAGATCAGTGGGTGAGGTGATTAATAAATAAACACTATCCTCCGTCAGTCACATCACTGCTGGTTTAATAGCTCTGAAAGAAGTGTGCCAATCAGTGAAGCATCACAACCTTGGCTCAATAAATGGAATTATTATCCACAGAAATCCATATTGCTTGCTGGTGCAGAGTGACGCAGTATGAACACGCAACACCACAAATCCGCAGCCAGTGGCGAGAGCCTTGACTCTTTGCTTTGGTTTCACGGTTAATTAAAACGAAGATAATTGAAAGAAATAGTAAAAATTAAGCCGTGCTACTACAAGAATTAGCACTAAATGACGTTTTTTGGGCTACCACATTTGAATGAACCTGCCGCCTGTCAGAGACGTCTTCCCCTCCAAACACAGTGCGCTCTTTGCTCAGCAATGTATGTCTCATGTTTTAGCATCTAAAATATAAAATCTCTAGAGTGGAAGGTCAAAACACAATTACACTTTCACAGGTTTCATGAAAAGCCAATTTTGACAGATTTGAAAAAGCACATGAGTAAACAATATATTAAATGATGGCTGAGTTCCATTTAGCTTCGGGGCACGATAGCTTTAAGGATCCTCTTTCATGTCCAACTCATTCCAACTTGTGGGTGAAGTATTTCATTTGACTCTGAATCATCTTTCTCAAACAGAGTGAGCAGAGTGCGTCTGACATTTAGACCCCGAAAATCCCTCGGCCTCCTCCAAACTTCAAGCCAAGCTTTTCAATATATTGCTGACGTCAACTGCACAACTTGTGAACTGTTAGATTATTCATCATATTATAACTTCCAACATATAAATCCAAATATAAAAAGTACATTATATTACTTCTATCACCTGTTGGACGCTAATTTGAATGTGTCGGTTAACTACTCCCAAAATGTTGCAGAGTGTTTTCACTTTATAACACATACAACATTTGTGAAAGTAAAATCATGAATTTAAAGATACTTATTTTGATTTGATTCGAATGTGGTACAAAAAAGCCTCAGATTCAATGTGGGCTTGGCTGAGCTCACATTTATCTTATATGAATTGAACGTCAAACATCTCTGGCTGTTAAGAAAAGTGGCAGACCCGCTGCTTTGAAACTGCTTCTTGCATTCAATCACCTCACATACCTGCCTTGAACGATTTACTCTAAAAGTGAGGAAACCTTATTTATGTTCACTCAAATGTACAAGAGGGCTGGACATTGTAGGGAAAATGTTTATCAGCAGCCCACACATTTCTCACTTCAATGGAGGTCTGCAGTTCTGTTTCATTAAGCTCTACGTACCAAGATGAAAAACATGTGAAAATGCTTTCTTGTCCTTGGAAACCACTGAAAAGAAGTAATTACGGGACGGTTGAGCTGAACAGAAGTCTGAGTGGAGCTGAAGTGCAACTACAAATGGAAACATTTTCAGGAGGGAAACATCTGTCATTTCACACACAAGAACAATAGTACCCTGTTGCCCGAAATGACAATACTCCATTAGTTTAAGATCAGCCAATAATGATGAGCTTTGATACTTTTAGAAAAATGAACACCAAGATAATGATGTGATAACATTCCTTTCTGTGTAAATAAAGATCCAGTATAAAGTCTCACTGTTATTGTCAGTGTTTTGAAGTCTTTATTTCACTGAAGTTTGTCCTTATATAGAGTTGCAGAATCTTGGGAAAGATCTTCCATATTAATGCAAGTTGAGCTACAACAGGAGCGATGCGTTATTTTTGCTCCAGTTAGAAGTCATGCAGCTGCATTTATTGGAACCAATTAAAGAAAGTCGCACACGCACGCACCCCTCGCGTGTCAACGCGACGCCTCCTGACGTAAGAGGCGCCTTTAAAAGCCGCTGGGTCGCGGGAAGGAGCGCACTTTTACACACAACGGCTCTTTTTACGGGACTTTTAAAGGTTAGCGAGGATTGTTGTTGATCTGAACGTGGTGATATGGAGATGACCGACCTCACAAACATAAAATAGCCTTAGAAAACACATTTTCTTTCTTTTGCTGTGTCTCATGTACAATGGGATGAAAGCAGAATAATCTTGCCAGCAGATTCAGAAAGGGGAGTGGGCTCAGTAACATGTGGTGAATACAAAGGAAGGGATGAGTTTAGGAAACAACTGATTATAGTCAACATAGTCTTTTTTCTCAGTACATGTCGTTTTCTGTGAACTATAGCTGCTCTCTGCGCACCAGCGGAGGAATGCGAGATTTGAAGAGAACATGAGGCGCACAAGTCGGAAGAAGGAAAAACAGCATTGAGAAAGACATAAAGAGATGTCATTAATAGACTTCCCAAGTGGGAAATGTGACCAACTAGCCTCAGAGTAAAGACGAGCTTCGATGAATGGACCGCAGGATGTTTTCTGGTCTGGCTGGTTTGAATTACAGCCTCAACCTGAGCGACGATGGCCGGGAGCTGCTGGACGCGCCGGCCGGGAAGGGGAAGCTCTCCCCGACGGGCTTCATAGTGCTGTCCGTGGTGCTGGGCTTCATCATGATCTTCGGCTTCCTCAATAACTTCATTGTCCTGCTTCTCTTTTGCAAATTCAAGAAGTTGCGAACGCCGGTCAACATGCTGCTGCTGAACATCAGTGTCAGCGACATGCTGGTCTGTTTGTTCGGAACAACTCTCAGCTTTGCTTCCAGCATCCGCGGAAAGTGGCTGCTGGGTCGCAGCGGCTGCAGCTGGTACGGCTTCATCAACTCCTGTTTCGGTGAGTGCAATACATCATCCAACTAAGTGCCTGATAAACCACCGGTCCCACTATTATGGTTGAGGAAAGTAATTGCAAGGATCTCTCATGAGGTAGAGATAACCTCTTAGAAATTATCCTTAAAGCTATCAATAAAGATCAGCTCTGTATTGGGATAGTTTACCTTAATCATCAATATGAAGAGCATGTATTCTTTAAACTCAATTGAGAATTGTTTAATGGATTTGTGCAGTATTGCCCAAATTACATAGAAATACTAGAAAGGGCTGTTTACTTCAATATGAAATAAAAAATGGCTGAAAATGTCCAAACGGTCACATTCTGGTCACTTCATGTTGCTGCACTACAGACACTGTTGGAGCAGCTGGAAATTAGTGCTGTAGTGTTGTTCACAGTATGCTAGGCATTTCACCATGCATACCATCTGTTCCATGGCCTTACACTGACTCAAAAGATTGTAAATGCAAATGCTTATTTGCGGAGATAATCTGGTCTGTGGCTCCTTCGTTGGAAGATGACACACAAAGGAGGTGTGGTGGAGGAGCAGAAATGTCCCTACCCTGGTGCATTCTGAGTGACAGCAGAGTCTTCATGAACAGTAAACCAGATGTTAAAAGCTTGTGAAGGAGAGCCGCTTTGACTTCTCATTGGTTTAGAAAAGAAACTAGATTTTGTTTTCCACATACAGTTTGATTAAATTTTTTTCGCAGTGTTTTGTTGTTCAAATCCAATGTAAGAGAAGGAAGGGAAATCAGGCAAATGTTGTATTTCTAACATAATATTCATTGGCATCAAGCATCAATTATTAAAATTGATTTAATATTGGCATATAG
>CAAKHC010003533.1:19613-43478 GCA_901007825.1 Macroramphosus scolopax | reverse complement strand
CAAAAGGATAAATAACAACAACATAATCAATCTCAAAATTAAACATTTCACAGCAGTAGGGAAGCAGGTGTTATATTGTTTTGTCTCTCTTTCTGCTCATGCAATGCACCTCTCTCTCTCTCTCTCTCTCTCTCTCTCTCTCTCTCTCTCTCTCTCTCTCTGTCGCTCTGACTGAACCTTCACTTCCCTGTTGTTTTCTGCAATAAATAGAATTAGGGCTGAAAGTTCTATTTACAGCGATGAAAAAAAACGAGGCTGATCCGAAGTCATGAGTTCCGTCTGTCTCTCCTCCGCTTCTCCGACACCCGAAATAACAGCGCTATGTGTCACAACTGTGTTTGAATGCCGTCGGTGCAGGATCAGATATTTTATAGAGGAGGTTTAGAAAGCAGTAGTTTCAGTCCTGTCGTCGCTGTGACACTTTTATCTGGTTCTTGTTTTGTGATGCTGTTCAATAGGGTTCATAAAAGTTAAACTGGCGGGAACTGGTGGCAGATATGCAGCAATCCCAGTAACATCTTTTATTATCTTTGAGTAGTGTCACTTGAGGAAACATCAATCTCCTCTTGAACATTTGATTTGTATTTATATATCACTTTTATATCAACACTTTTTTTTTGTATGTAATATTATACCTCTTTTTTTTATTATACCTACAATCTTTGCATACCAATCGGTAAAGTGATGGACGTGCATGAGACATCCTGTCTTGCTACCACAGATTTGCTCCTTTCTGCACGAGCTCCAGCGGGTCCATGATCACTTCAGCACCACAGGGACAGGAGGCGATGAATAGCAACACACCCCAGACATCATCCACAGGCAACTTGGAGCATGCGACCAACACATCCACATGGACACACATGATGGCTCGTAGATAGCAATTACAACAGAGTTCTTGTCCGCTCCACATCCATCTCAGGCCTGACACGAACAGACCCGAGGGATGTTGACGAATGAGAAAACGCGATGGTGTGACATCGATGAAATTTTCAGCACAGCTAGGTTTGGATGACAGTTCATAAATCAAGGAGATATCCATCACAGGGAAGCCAGAGACACAGTTTTAGAGTCTAATGCAGCCATTTTCTGTGATTTCTCTGAACAAAGGAAGTTAGACACAGTAGCACGACACAGAGACACAGTTGAGAAAGAAAAGGCTCACTGAGGGTCAGCAACAGGTTATTGGTCTTTGAAGGTAAGTAAAGGAGGCAGGTTGGAATACGGGAGCATCAAGATGACAGATTGCTGGAACACGGACTGATGGGTAGGTTGTCCACTTGGTTACATGACAGCTGAGGGAAAGGGGCTGGTATGTGCACTGGGATGTGATGAAGGAAAGTGGAACAGGTGCACAGGTCAGTGGTGAATTCGGCTGATGGAAAAGATGGGAAGACAGAAATATCTGCAGGGCAAGTTGGATTGGTAGGATTTGAAATATTCAGGGGAGGAAACTGACAAGAATGTGTAATAAGGATCTTTTGCCCGTCCTCTTGGGGGGGGGGGGGGGGGGGGGGGGGGGTATCTATCACACGACAGATCCAAGACGTTCTTAGCTCAGATCCAGATTCATTCCTCAGAGCTATTTTCCTCCCAGTCCAATGAAACCAGCCAAGTGTGACGTTACTGGCAGGAAGTCCATCAAGCAGTGGAGGAGGAATGTTATTGACACACTCGAGGTGAAGGTGAAACTATTGAAGCGATGGACAGATCATCATGACATTCAGGACTCTCAAGCCAGTGTGGTTCATCACTGTAAATACACTGCACGGAATTATAAACAAAACACAATCTACAAAGCACATTTTTCAAACAATGCATGTGAATACCAGCAACAGTCGGCGACAGACAGAGGAGATCAGCGATCAAAGATTCCCTTTCAATAGTGCGTGAAACCACCACTTTGCACCATTTGCATTTCATAATGCGAAGCACATTCTTCACTTAGAATTAATGAGATTATCGATCGAGGCTTCACTGATATTCCCAGGGACAGGAACATGCTGATGCACCCAATGGTCCAGAACATCCCACTGATAATCGATAGTGACATGTGTGGTGAGAACAGGGATGTTTTCAGCTTATCGGCTTCAGCGACATGAGACGGAGCATTGTCCTGCTGTGAAGTTATATTATGTTGACGGACAAAGGGCACCACCACAGACAAGAACTCCACCCACACAGTGGGCCAGTGGGACATCATCAACCAGCTTCTCTCAGGCGATTGCAAACTGTCTGTGCAGACATGTCTGACTGTACGTGGATCGTCTGATGAAGCAGACAAGTGGTCTGATCCTGAACATCCACTTTTAGATCAGTTTATTTTTGGACTAATTTACATTAACAGCTGCAGCAATTTGCTGTAAACCCTTGACAGCTGGCAGCGTGCTAATCATCCTCTCTCTATTGACTTGTGACATCTGTGACATTGTGACGTGACAAATCTGGAGATCATGAGTAGAGATCATGGCTTTTAATCAGCATCTTCATATTCTGCAGCTGTGCAGAGATGGATTCTCTCTCTCGCCCCCAGCGATACAAACACGGAGCACACATGTCCCCAAACATGAAGGTTTAAGATTTCTATTTTTTGTCAAAATCAGTTTGGACTTGGGAAGACGAGGCTTCCTCATGTTGTGTGTCCAACCCACGCAAACGGGCATCACAGTGGTGTGAGATATTTATCTAGTGGCTTCGTTTTCCTCAAGTTAATTCCACCCAAAGCACTGATTCAGATTTAGTCCTGAGAGAAAAGGAGGGTGGCAGTGGAGGACTTATCATCGGCTTTATGTCTCAGAAAGATCAGCCACGAGGATGAAGCCTGAGCCACGCAGACGTCTCCTTGATAGCTCAGTTCGTTTTAAAACAACATTTTGGAGCTTAGTACAATACAAATAGTTATTACATGTAGATTATCGTAAAGTACACAAACACAAACAGGCAATAAGTAGAGGGGAGTATTTTATTTCATGCTGCATTGCAGCACATTTCCTTCGTTTTACTGTCTTCAACAGAATCATACGGAACAGTTACTTCCAAACTAAATGTCTCATTCCTAAATAAATTGCAGTCGACATTCGGAAAGGCACCCTGGCGTCATTAAGCAGCTTTCGCAAAGTACCCCTCACTTATAATTACATCTGTGTGGGTCACATTAGCTGAATTAGATTCAGTTCAGTTTTATTATTAGCTCCTTGAAATAGATATAGGTGACTACACACCGTTACTAATTCTGAACAGCTGGTAAGAAATAGAGTTCCGATGATTCCTTCATGATTAAATTAGATTAATGCACCTTGTGTTGTAATGAGCTCAGTGTTTGACCTCTTTTGAAGACAAGCGATTTGCGTATTGGTGCAAAAGATTCTGGGACAAGGATAACAAGATATATTAGTCGACTGGTGGCCACTGTGCTCGGCCTGCCATCATTCCTGGAACTCAGAAACAAGACACAAAACATCCTTTTGTAACAACAAACTTTATATTATAACAAGTAGACATCTATCGTTTCTTTCTACAAGTTATAATCTGCGAAGTTTGAATGACGTTATAATGACGTGAGAAACATTTTGTTTTAACAATGAGCTATTCATGTGCTGATGTGTCTCGGTCTTCCTGTTTGTTGTGTGCCGGCAAAACACCGACACACAAAGCAGCCGGATCTGAAGCGATAGAAAACCTTGAAACTAGACGTGTCTGATCACAAAACTAACCAGAGGAAATCAGTTTCTCTATGTGAGATCAAAATAAAACTTTCATAATAGAAAGTATACAATACTGTATATAACGCCCGTGCTACTGTTGGTGTTCAAGGGCTTCATTTGTGTCAGTGTTGTATAATCTGGCCTTGGCTGCTGAAGTTGGTCCTCGGATATCTTAAGATAACAAATGACAAAAGGGCAAAACCATTTCACTGTTCAAAAACACAGCCGAAGCTCATTTTACATAAAAAGATCTGTGTCCTACATTTCCTCTTCTTCTTCGTCTTCTTAACTTTTGTCGCCTCAAATCTCCAGACTGCTACATGCCCATGAACTGCTGCCACATCATTATTAAACGGTCCCATGCAGCCAAGTTTCCAAAAAGCCATTAAATCTGCAATTATAAAGGACGGTAGGTATCAGCGGAGCGTCGTGGGTTTATCCCTCCCTGATCAGCCATCAGCGGCAGCAGCAGCTCCGCCGGCGTTACGCTGCTGTAAACCTGAAGTGAAGCTGGAGAAGCATGAATAGATGGTTTTCCACTAATCCAGCAAGTCGGAGGTTATACATGTTAAAAAACTGTCCAATGAAACACTGGCAGGTTATTCACAACTTTGTAATGAAAAGCGGTGACCTCATTTTGGTGTATTTTGTCCTCAGATTTAGCAACATGTCAGAGCTTCCTTGAATACCCGAGGGCAAAAGAATATGATCTGGTTCTTTGAACATTTCCCCGTTTATTTTTTTACACGTTTAAGGCTTCACTGTCAAACTGAGGTGAAATGAAAGCAGCAGCCGCCTGCTAGGTTGGACGCGAAGCAGAGCAGCCCCCTTTGAAGAGAACACTTTGAAGAGAACACGGAAACCATGAAAAGTTTGATTTACTTTACTTCCGCTGCATCAGCTGTGTCTGACTTCCACCCACAGGTGGGGAAGATCCGCAGGACTGCAGCCCGGAGGAGAGAGTACCACATCCTGTTCATGGTCCTGACGACGGCAGGCTGCTACCTGCTGTGCTGGATGCCGTACGGCGTCGTGGCCATGATGGCGACATTCGGCCCTCCCAACATCATCAGTCCGGTGGCCAGTGTGGTTCCGTCACTGCTGGCTAAGAGCAGCACCGTCATCAACCCTCTTATCTATATTCTAATGAATAAACAGGTGAGTCACACGCATGCATTCACTCGTTCGTTTGCGCCCTTTGAAAAAATGATGGAAATCAAGAATTTGACATGTACAACCGCTTTATTTACACAGTAAAAAAAGACAAATTACAACAGCTGAAATCATACAAATGGTCTATTTAAATATCAATTCAAGTGTAATAAGAAGAGAATTCGCTGACAAATCAAAGTCAGTAAGAACACCCTAAGGCTGTTGGGAGTGAGAGAGGACCTTCACTCAAACTGTGTTCAATCATCTGGTTTTCTTCATCCGCTTTTCAGAAATCCTGCAGGAAGTTGCAGAAGGAAAATATAGCAAGTACAACTTAAATGTTAACAATCCTTCAGAGGCAGTGAGGTGCAGCATTTCCCAATTACTTAATAAAACCAAGACATAAAAAACAGGCCTCGGGAGTAAATAGAGGAGAGAAAGAGGCTGTGAGGTCAAAACCTTATGAACAGTGTCTTTAAATACTTTCCTCAGCTCACTACTTCACATCTGGCCAAATATGTTACTGTCAAGTTTAGTACAACATCCTGTTTTCATACTGACTGTGAAACTGACATTTTGAACAGGACTAAAAAAAACGATTATATTCCACCTTAAGCATCTCAGAGAGAAGCAATAGCACCTTAAACGTCCTGCTATTACTCTGAGTCGTTGACACATGTTTAACCCTCCCGCGAAGACAATTCAAAAATGGAATTTGGCACAACAACGTGACGCGAGGATGAAGTCGCCGAAAGGCATTGCACTTGACGAAGTGCTCCCAGGGATGTACTAATCGCTGCACTGCAACTTGATAAGCTTTCCCTGTCCACAAGCATGCATTAAGACCTGCAAACCACCACTGAAGAAGAAAAAAAAATAAAACATCCTACTGCAAATCGCCTCTCACATTAATGACGATGGTGTCAACTTGCAGCACAGTACAGCACAGACAGTTTAAGACTCTTAGCCCTGATCCTGGTTTGCATGCTGTGCACTGGAAATGAATTAAAAGTTATTAGAAATATAAATACATGTACAATATATTCAGGGTTGATGCACCTTCAGTGTGTAACAATCACAGGCAATAAAACATCTGATGGGATTTATCTTAACAGAGGAACATTGAAGCTACAGCGGAGCTGAAAACCTGCATGAGATCAATTCCACGGTTTTAGAAGCCGAAAGAAATTTAGCATTAAGTTTACTTTCCTAAAAACCCTGTGACGGTTCTTTAACAGTTTCTGACTTCAACGGTTTCCTTGCTCCAAATTGCCAAACAACCCAACACAAACTGGAGCTGGGTATCCAACGTCAGTACTTTTTGCTTTCCGTCGACAGAGTAACAATATTTTCTGGGGGCCCATCTGTACAGTAAACGTACCCTCGAGACCACGTTCAACCAGCAGATATACTCCTTGATCAAACCCAGTGACACTAATTTAATGTTTCCTTCCAGGGGGGAAATGCTGCGAATAAATAAAAACTTCTGTACGATAAAATTGAATTTTACAGGTTATTTTTGTATCAATGTGATAAAGTATCCTGGCTTGTCAAGTAATTAATTCACTGAATTGGTCTCAAACAATCATCCTCATGCGGTTTGTCCTCAACATTAGAAATTACCATCATATCAATATAACTGATCTCAAACTGACAAATAATTCATCAGATGCTTGGTACTTTTTTTTTTTAGTTATAAAAAAAAAAAAGATGTTTCCACTGTTTTGTTATGAGCTTTACTTGCCCTGGTTGTGACTAATTTCAGACTGTAAGCCAGTCGTAGTCAATAAGAGGCGACGCTAAACGCCCGAGTCATCTACTCACTATCACTACTATTATCACATCTTCTCAACAGCAGAATACTCAAGGTAACATTTCTGTCACATCTTATATCAAACCACAAGAACAGTTTGTAAAATAGCACACTCTTGCCATAAAAATCTGTTATAGGCAGGATTTTTTTTATATCTGCATGTCTGTGAGGGGAATAAATCCCCACACTGAACAAACACCTCTAGAGCTACCCGCAGATGTGGCACTGTGAAGACAAAGATCACACGGGGATGGAGACGATACGGATCTGATAGTATTATTGGTCAGAATCCGTCTTCTGTGATCGTCTCCGCTTGGAGCTGTGGACAGGTACACACCGATATTGGAGGATTAAAGATAGAATGAGACATTTATTGTTGAAGTAAATAAGGTCCATACTCGTCCAGACACATCCCCTCGCCATGAGTTGCTCATACTCTAGTGGTTCGCTCCGAGGAGAGGGAAGGGAAGGGGGGGGGGTGTTAGTGGCTTTAACATGCGGTGATAAAATTACATTCATGTAAGCGTGAACTGACAGGGGGCTGCTGTCTGCTGAGCCAGAGATGAAAATCCCCTGAAGTCAACCTTTCCATTGCTCAATTAAAGTTGTTGCTACTGCAGTCCAGCCACAGTATGTACTGCATGTGTCTTAACAGGAACACGACAACCCGAGGGAAGTGTTCACTCCAACACTAGGCACAAGCATTACACAGCTATTCTGAGCACCTGTGTGTTCTGGGTATCCCTTTCTTTTAATTACGCTTTAACAATATTACTACTTCGGGTAGGAGGAATCGAACAGCGACAAGTAGTTGCTTCTTGAGAGGAAGGCTTGTTGAAACTGAAGTCTTCCGAGAAGCGTGAATAAGTAGTTGCCATCTGCTGGTTGTGAATTGGTATGAACAGGAGAGTAATTTAACATTACACTTAACAACAGCAGCGTGAAATAAACCCCTATTGAAAGGTTCCAAGACATTAGAGGAATGCCAAACAGGATCACCTGCTGCAGAGTAATGAGATCTGCAGTACTGTAAAGTCTGACAGCGCACCTCCGTCCCCATGGAAACATCAAAATCATCTCTTACAGCGAGCTCGTGTTGCTTCTCTGAATGCAAGTATGTAAGGGTGTGTGTATTCACGAGTGTGTGTTGCACTTAAGACATTCAGCATGGATAACTTCATGCTTGTTTCACAACCCTTTGGACCAGTAAAAAAAAACCCAAATGATTACACCATTTGCCATCAAACCATCACCATCAAAAATAGTGGTATTTCCTTTAAGTGGAGAACCACCCAAAACCATTTAAAAACACAGATTTGACACCATTGGAATTACACCCAATTATTGAAAATTCATTAGTCTATCTAAAAACATTGAACTGTTGCTACGCTAGTCAGCTCCACAGCTAACATGGCTCAGCTAAAGCAGAGAGATATGTCTTGTTCAAACCCATCCTGGAGACTCATCCTGGCAGTCTGTGGTCTGAAAAAACTGTCGTGAGGAAAACAAGCTCTCACAGAAGCCTCCACGTCGATCCCTCCCCCCCCCCCCCCGAATGGCTTATGTTCTTCAGCGGTTTAATCTGAAACTTGTAAGCTCCGGCTTTCTCGTCTCCAGTGGCTTTATTGCACCGCACCCTTAGTCAGCCGGAAAAGGCCAGAGTTTTGTGTTTGTCTGGGCTCAGAGGTTTCAGGTTTCTTATCTCAGATCTCACAGTTGACAGAGTTGAAGCCTGGAAGAGTGACCCGCCCCTTGCTCCTGAGGTCGCTCTCAGGTCCGGTGTTGATCCGCTGGATCAGGCTCTTCTCATACAAGAGGGGATGGTAGGCACCCAGTGTACAGGCAGCATCATAATAACGCTCATGGTAGTGGCAGAGGTCGGTCTGCCTCATGGAGGGGATGTACTCGTACACATGCACCTTCTCACACAGCGCCATCATTAGAAGGATTCCTGCAACGGAAACACAGAGAGAGACGAGATGATGTATTGATAATTAAAACCAGAGTCCCACTACATATATATGCATGTTAATGCTCTTATTCAGATAGTCAGCCGGCGAAATTTAATTAGGGAACAGAGTTAAAACAGGCGGTTATCAGGCGTAAATATTCTTTCTGTAAATGTTTTGTTCAGTTGTGCTGAAAAACAGCAGGAACGCTCAGGGAAATCCTCCTTTAGGTGAAGATAAAAAATAGAGCTGAATACATAATATATGAAGGAGAGTTTGCCTTCCTCAGCAGGCCTCTGCCTTGTATCTTTCCCCAACTGTTTCATAGCTAACACGAAGAGCCGTGAGCTCCCAGATACACTTCGTTCCATTTAGTTTCCTTCATCCCGCCTTGATTTGTACAGCGATGCTGATTTCTGTTTATCATTTTCTCCGTGATCGTTATTCTGCTCAAAGCTCGCCTCCCTCTCTACTGATACTCTCCAGTACGATAACATTAATCACAACATCCGTTCTAAAGGTTGTGAATGTGAGCTGAATTACTTAACTACACACCTTATTATTTTGCTGTGGTGTTTACCTGATGATCAAGTTAAACCACCTCCTGTTTGTTTCTTTGAATTCTTAACATATCGAAAATGACAATTCTTTAGAAAATCTCATCATCAACTAGTTACACTAGACAACCCAAATGACAAATCTTAGTTGAGTCAGCATGACATGAGGGTCTTAAAAATAACACTTAATTTAAAAGGCAGGATGCATAACGAAAACTTAATTCATTTGAATTTGCTGCTTTCATTTTCACTAGCGTGTCCCGTTCGTCGGAAAATAAGCTGTACTGAAATGGCAAGTTACAAGTTAATACTGCAGCAAAGGAAATGGGCATCAGATGTAGAAAAGACTAAAAGGCATCCTGGCACGCTCCCCCGGGGCGTCCAGGAAAGAACAAGCAGCACTCAGACATCTCCAAATAGTGTGCACTCTAAAGGTCACAGTAGTTACTAAGAGCTGTGAGGCACATTGGATGTTTAATACAGCGTTTCTTTTCTGTTCGTTTCCATCTGCTTCTTAGTTCTACAGGTGTTTCCTGATTCTGTTTCACTGCGATCACTGGTCAGCGCAGAACTGCAAAATCTCGATGCCCTCCAAGACAACAGTTATCCAATTAAACCGGGTGGTCTCCAGCAACGCAGAGGCCTTCACCGCCCAGATCTCCACTGAAGCCCTCAAACACTGCTGCAGGAGTCCGGCCCTGACGCTCACAAACCCCCCTGAGGTCATTAACTGACTGATATCTTGAGCAGAAAAACAACAGTGGTGATGGTGCGGGTGCACAGTGGGAAGGTCCAAGCATTTAGACAGTAGATGTGATTGACATGTGATCTTCGTGTTTGTACAGGAATGATCCTCATAGTACATTTTATATTCACGATATGTCCTAATACATGTTCCTGCCAGGACATCACACCCCGACCAGTCACAATGTTCCACAGTGAAATCAAACACGATGCCTCTATGAAGCAACGTGTGGTTGAAACAGGAAATTGCAAATCAAAAAAAAAAAAGTTAGAAGCACCACATCAATAAAATGTTTGCAACTTTAAGATTCACGTTCATCTGAGTTACAAGGAACCAGGAATCAGTTTAGACCAAAGACTTTGAAAACAGCTGAAATTGGTCACGAATGCAAAGTGAAAGTTCTGCTTATCGGTTCTTAAATGTGATAACCTTTTATTTCTTTGAAAATCCAAGTCAGTGTGCAGCTTCCTGCTGAGATCTGTCGGCATGCCGGCGTCACGCGTCAGTGCGACAGCGTGTCCAGTGGTTCAGACTGAGATGAAATGAAGCGGCCCAACGTAGAATCAAACACATATTCTCTGGGTTTATCGCCACTGAAATAATATTGAACCCATTTTTTTTTTTTCAAGCCTCAAATGTTTCCAACATTCTGACCCCAAAGGGTCATTTATCAGTCGGATCTGGCAACACGTCTCTTCTCTGTTGGAGCTGAACCGTCAGTCTGAGTTAACTTCAAGACATTGAAGGGAATTTATACATTACAAGTAAGAGTTGCTTTTTATTCATCCACAACACTTCCACACGAGGAAAAAGGGGATTGGCAAGAGAGAGAGTGTCTGTGGTTTAAATACAAACTAGTACATGTCAGCTCCATTTCCTGGTCCGCTGTGAAACCGTGAAAAGTGTCTTTTCATGTTTGAAAATAAACGTTTCAACGCATGTGGAGCGAATTAGCTGCAGTTCAGGTTGCACATCTGAGGGGAACCACACATTTCTGGCAGCGCAGCATCGATCAGTCAGACTCCGGGTTTATAAATCATTGCTATCGCTCAGCGGTTCCTGAAATACAGTTCACAATTGCAGGATTGGATTTACTGTTTTACATTTAAATGCGCGATGCTTTGCCAGCACAGATTTTCCGCTGCATTATTGTCTTGAAATGCATTGATTCAAGAGTGTAATGACATTTAAATGAGCTTATTTTTAATGGTTAAAATTCCATCTGGACAAGGTTTCATTTGGTGATGGATAATAGTGTTTGCTGGTATTGAATAGTAAAAGATAAACAAATACAAAGCATGTGTTTGTTCCCCGGAACACTAAAACAGGCTCTTTGAACCGCAGCTGATGATCTTTATCTAATAAGATTATTTCTGTTTTCTAATAACATTTTTCAAATCGAAAAGGGCAACTGATAAGAACCAATAAGCAGACGAGGAATCAGTCAAATTCAAATGATGGACGACCCAACAAACCTTTGGTCGTATATTTGATTCAAACTTTGTCTCATATTAGTTCAGGTAACTTCTCTTATTATTCATCATTTGTTGCTGATGTGTTCTGGTTTACACGTACGTCATTTTCACGAACTCACTTTCATGGACTTTCAACTTCAGGCCGCTCACACATTCAGCATCATTTATCACGTTTGAATCAGGACGACGATGTTACTGAAAGTAGTTTATTCTCAATAAGGTTAAAACTCTTGTGTCTTGACAATCAGTTATAAAATTTAAGTCTCGTTCCTTTTGCTTCTCAGTGCTTCACCTTCATGTTGGAGCTCCTCTGTGCAGATTGGTGTATCCATGCTCTGTGCTCACCTCCACTTGTTTCCCTACCAGCATGATGAGTGACGTCACAGTTCTTCGGTTCGCTTAAGAAAATAAATCACATACCTCTAAATATATGTATCACGTTGGCTGAATACCCTTTTTTTCAGAATTCCACATCGTTTTCTACAAAATAAAAACCCACTGCCTCTTCTGTGAGTTTGTGGTTGTGCTGCTGTGAATCTTTAGGCCGGTCAATCATAGACGTGTGCTTCTTTAAAATCAGTGTCTAAGTGTATTGATGTGTTGATTTGACTCCTCGCCTGCGGTATCTTTCCCCTCTGACCTGCTATGACCAACGTTACAATAAAAAATGAGCTGATTTCATCCAACATATCTGTGTTTGTTTTAATTATATCAGTCGTTATCTGAACCTCTTGGACAGATGCTTTCTACAGACAATGATGTAACGACAATGATCCTTGTAGCTTTCGTGACCCCTTGACCTCTCTCTCTCTCTTAACTGCTAAACATCAGCAGGTCGTCAAAATTCTTGCTTTAGCTAGAAAATCAAGCTGTGACCGAGGCGATGATGCACCTGATTGATAAACTCTGCACGTCTGATTTCTCCCGGCAGTATTTTGTAGCAGCGCATCTCTCAACACATCTGTCAACCCTGCTGCCTTCAAAGATCCACAGGGGATTAGAGGAACAATAGGGGACGGACAGTCTTCATGCAGTATTAAACAACTGGGGACAACTATCACTGACCGAATAATCGTATTGATTTCTAGATAAATGCAACGACATTCCTGTTCTAGAAGGAATCAGTAATTGATTTTCAATTCAAGTTTGTTTTCTCACCACTCGGCTAAGCTTTGGGAATTAATCTGAGCACAGATGAACGGCTGTAACACGACGCAGCACCGACCGCCAGTGCAAACAAGCCGAACGTGACTGTACATCATACACCGAGGCTTTTGTGTACTTATCATCTGCACTGCTTTGGGGGAGAAGCTCCAGTTAAGGCGCATCCTGCTTCTGCCAGAGGGGGGACGCTGAGGAAGATTGGTGAGCCGGGTGAAGAGGGTCACCCGTGAGCTTGATTGCTCATGAGATGACGAGTTATGTCTATATGGAGTCCAGTGAAGTCACTTTGCGGGCTTTGCTCTTTGCCGCTGTGGAGAAAATTCAGTCTCAAGGGGTTTCCAATACGAGACGGTGATGAAAGGTAACATGATGCTCTGAATATCGACCCGGCTGAAATAAGATCAGGAGACCCTTTGACTGTGTGGTTGGTCTGTAATCACCGTCTTCTGTGGTCATTTTCTTACACAGTAAGAGTGAGAACGGAGATGTTTTTGTTCACCATATTTTTCATGAAAATAATTTGTTGTTATTTGAAAGATTCACATTATTTTTGCGCAATTGCTGGAAGTAAAATGCCAGTGAGGGGCCATCACCAGTCAGACGAGACCACTTCTCTCTCGCCTGCAAAAGTTCTATTAAAAAAAGTGAAGGGAGGAATACAAACAAGGGGGAATTGACGGCACAGAATCTCCAATTTTCATGGTGTCGTGTCTTTTACATCAAACATCACAGTGACAATCTAACATTGCTGCAAAATGATATGATAGATTCTTGATTAGTACATTCAATGTTGGAGGGGAAAGAAACCCTGGACGCAGTCAATCAACCATAAATATAACGTCACTTATACATAAACAAAAGGTTGCAGCCATGATTAGATATTGTCTGGTACACAGTTGTTTGAAGGCCGGCGCGTCTTGAAACGACTGAAAATTGCAGAGGAAGAGCCGAACATAACACGCACATTGATTGATATGCTGAAGAGCTTCTCGGATGAGCTTACAGCAGACACCTCCTGCGGATGTACTTTGGTGGAGTGTTCGCCCTGAATACAGAAGATAAATAATCCATCATGAGGTACGCATGTGCGTGCGCATATCTATGTGCTCCAGGAGCGGGCAAAGAAATGAAAAGATAAGATTCTAGAGGCAGCGGAATCCGTGTAAGCTGCATGTATAAAGGCTGTGCTTATGCATGTACATTTGTGTTCTTACCTATGAAGCCGGATGAGGGAGGATTAGGCTGGATGTTCTCCTGAGTGTTGCCTTGAATCACATCCCAGAGTCGCCACACATAGCTGGGGTGAAGGATGTAGAAGGGCTGGCCGGGATGGTACTTGCGGTGCTCCACGTACGGGCCAAACAGGTTGTAGTCGGGACTGGCATACCACTGAAGAAGAAAGAGAGGGTGGTGAGAACTAAATGTATGTTTTGATATGTGCAGAGCGTCCGGCTGAACGTGTAGAATGAATCACTAACAGATCCCAACAGTCTGATGATGGGATAGTAAAATAATCAATGGCATCAGGCTGCTGCGTTTCCTGCATACATGCAGTTATCGCCCGAAGCCAAGCAAATTAATTAGTGGGAGGTTTCATCAAGGCCATGGTGGCTTGATTCTAAAGGCTGTTCTCACATGTCCCGCTTTAAAAGCACATCAGTCATTACCTTGAAACTGGCTTATTGCAAATCACGTTCAAATGTTACACACGTCTCCGTCGGCTCGGAGCAGATTATCGACACGTCCTTCTGGTGAACACAACTTTGTGATTCTCTGAAGTGCTCGTCACTCAAAAGCATCGTGATTCATTACTCTTATCAGAAGTCATGTTGGATTTCCAGGAGTCTGTTGTGCCGTTATAGTTTCACGACGTCTAATCGCACCGAAACGTCTGCATGCACACGACTTACATCATTATCACATCTGCTGCTGTGGAATTAGCGGCGCTGCCAGCTGACTCCGACCCGTTGGATGACACAATTAAGGGTTCAAAGAATCTGAGTGAAAAACAAACAATGCTGTCGGCTGTTCGTCCTTCTCGGGGCAGAATGATGTGGCCCAGTTGGAAGATTTATATTCTGGAAGGAGTTGGGCTTCGTGTTCAGTCTGGAGCTTCGACTCTCTCCAGTGTTCAGTCTGAAGGAGACGTTAATCATTTTTAATTAAAAAATATTTTTTGGCAAACTGTATCAGACACAACTAGCAGTCGCAGCAGGGTATTTGTAAATGTCTTCAAACATGAGTGGAGGGTCCTGGCGCAGACGGTCCACAGCTATTAATGGGTCGCCTTGTTCCAGTAATTTCTCAGGAAATATCACATTAATGTCACAAGAATTCTGTTTACTCTCGTCCCCGCCTGCCAAAATCACAATACCTTGCAGATAGTTGCATTTGCAGGATCCCGAGAGGATCCAGCCCCGATTTACTACACAGAGAATATTGTTCCGGTACTGCGACTCTCTACCGGTGGAAACATCTCGGACGTCATGCGGTTTCTTTTGTCCTGTAGCCCAAAGCTGCTACTGATGTAACCGGGAGAAAACCTTCTTCTGCTAAGTTTAAAGTTCTTTCGGCTTGGTGATGAACTCATCAGCTTAGAGATCTAATAAAAAGAAAAGAATACATGCTGGATTGTGGGTTGGATCTTTAGACCTGCTGCAGAGAAGGTTTCTTCCTGCTAATTCAAACCAAATGAAATAGAGAAGCAACCAGCTGCCATGTCACCTCATTACGACCCCGTCTGGATGCACGCTGACGGCTTTCGTGGCATCTCTTTAAACAAAAGCCCAAGAAGCTGTGATCCAGCTGTAATAATTCTTCCCTTCTCTTTCGGTAGGAGGATGATGTTTTATTTATATTACCAGCATATGGTTTCTGTGAAGATTAATAATACATGACCTTCATGGGCTGCGCAGACCGAAGCAGGGATACAATTTGGAGCCGTGTGGAGGGAGAGGATGTGTGTGTCTGCAACTCGTTCATGTAACCAGAACGGCCTCCAGACAGAAACTCGTGTGCGGAGACTTTTCTGAAAACTGACCTGAATGTACGACACGCAGTCGGAAGTTAAAAGGGTTTGGATGTTGTTCAATGTTCAACATGGCAAATAAATACACAAGAGGGCTCGGGTTGTCAAAACAGACGGGGGAGATGTAAGCCCCGGATAAAAATCAATCCACTGACGTATACCGGGGAGCTCTGCCCGGGACTGACGGCATCAAACGTCTCCTTCATTAGGAAATTTGTGAAAAATGTCTTTTGGATGATGTAACAGACGATGTTTCAAGACCTCTGATGTACAAAGCATAAAGGTCGGATCGAATACTGCATATACTCTGATATCAGAATTATCTTCCTGCAAAACATCTTAAGGAAACTGGTGAACTCCAGTTCCAATGAATTAGAAATGGGCCAGGATGTTCTTCACAAAAGGTCCATGTAATATTTACTGAGGAAATGTTGAAATCATCAAAAGATGTCAGAATGTTAAAGAAAGTGAAAAGACATCCAGGATCTGTTCCTTGATCGTGATGTTTCCTTCCTTGGCTCTCGCTCCAACATCCACCAGCTGAATGAAAGTCACCCTGCTGGATTCTGTGCAAGTCAGTCGGACAAAACGCACCAAAAACAGGAAGAAAAAGAAACAGGAAAAAAGAAAAGAATGATTGTATAGATGTGCAAACATCAACCTCTAGTCCTTTAAGTGCAGAGGGGAGTCGGATTGAGGTTGGCAGCGATAGATAAGAGCAGAGAACAGATACGAGGGACCAGATGGGGAGGTAAGATGAAGATAGTCTCCTGTAGGTGATGTGATGACAAACCAAATCGTCTGTATGTTTGCGAAGACCACTGGCTGCACACACGTCAAATCAGACTTGTGAACATTTATCAGCCCATTCGGGGACCGTGATGTCACAACAAACACGCCGAAAAACCTTTTATTATCTTTTAAAGTCAACTGATTTGAAATTGTGACGGGCTTCACCCCAGACTGATGAGCTGTGTGCGGTGTGATGTAAGAAAGCGATCGGCTCATTCTACAGACTGAAAGCTACCTTGTGTAGGTTGACGGTGTACGGCGCCGGGTCCCAGGCCACCAGGGTTACATTCTTGTATATGGAGCTTGTGTTGAATCGGTGTCTTGGATTGGCCAGAATCTGTTGAGGGAAATTTACATAGTAGAAATTAAAGCTAATTCAATTTATCATTTCAAAAAATTGATTAGATATAATTTACACATGGAGAGAAACATTCAGACCACATGGCAGCTGACAGACGTGAGGGATCATTTTACATAGAACAGCACAGCCGGTGATGTGTGTGGTTATGTTGTCAGACAACGTACGGTTGACAGGCTGCATGTCAGTCATAAGTAATTCTCTATAATATCAAGGCTGGGCTGTCGGCCTCGGCAGGTCGGCGCTCTCTAGTTTTATTCATTTATTTGACGGTCACTATGGAGGCTGCAGATTGTGCTGCTGAAGTTAATTGTGTTTACCATTGTTATTAATATGACTGGGATAGACAACATATTAGAAACAGTTATATATGTGTTTTTGTAATCTCATTTATAGTTTTATAACCGAAAGTAATATAAACAAGACCCAAGCAGACAAACCACCAATAAACATCTACTATATTTCTGTGCATGACGTGAAAAGAAGACATAAATCATTGATATTTTCATTATGTGCCCGTCCACCAGACATTCACAGGGAACGATGTGGCTCCCTCAGCTTTATTCATGATTCATTATTATGCATCACAAAAGCCAAGGCTCACCTGCGAGTTGATGATGCGGATAGTTGTTTTGTTCCCTACATCTTTCTCATAACCTTCTGTGGGGGCAGCGTTGAACCTTAAAACTGCATCGTGAGTATCTGAAATGAAAATCACAAACCGTGTTAGTTCAAGTGTGTAATAAAGTCACACACACAATACGTCTCAGCCATTGTTGGACACAGAAGAATATGAAACCTAAGTCTGGCTGGCATTATAGTATCACCTAATTAATCAACATTGATTGTTCACCTCATTCATCCCTCATTAAGACCTATTGCACATCAAAGGTTGCACATTAACCAGAGCTCAAAGCAGTCACCTCCACCGCCCCTAACAATGAATGCTTATTGTATTTTACGGTTTATTTATAGGAGGCAACGTCTCACAGAAAAACAATTACACAATGCGCCTCAATGAAACATGCACACATCAACCAGCACATGAATGATTTGAAACTCATTCACACACAAACGGATGGATTAATGCAACATCCAAGTTAGTGCTGCGGGACTGGAGATGACAAAATATGTACTGCTGTAAACGATGATCCCTGTGATGATGATGATGAAGACTGGCAGGCTCACAGAAATGACCAAAGTGCTCTCTAGTGGCTGGCTCGGGTAATTGATGAGCCGCCACTAACAGGAAGAGCTCCTTCCAAAGATAGCCGGTTGGAACCGTACGTTTGTTTTGTCCTTCACAGTTCACACAGCAGTAAGTCAGCTTGATGGATGTCCGTCGTAATAATTACAAATATCTGACCGTCCCTTGATCGATCTGTCAATTCCAGATCCTCCTATGTCGATCTGACACCAGAATGGACGACCGTCCAGCTTTTGATCCAGTGCTGCTTAATCACTGTCAAGACTCGACTCCTACAGAAGCTATTGGCATTCAGAACAACACACCCAACAGACGGGGGCCACGTGCCCATCGGCCGACAGTGGAACATTTCATTAGTGCAGAATTCCACTTTATGCTACTTTATTGTCCCCAAAATCTTGTGGGGAAAATATTTTCTACTTTTCATTAATACAAAATATAAGTAATAAATAATGATGTAATATCACTGAATGTGCCACCCAGCAGCAAATAAATGATTAGCTTTGCCGGCTGCAACATAAAGACTTAAATATGAATACATTCATTGTTATAATCCAATAATACAAAAGATATGTGATTCTAAAATCTTCCTTCCTGCATGAGGACTTAAATATTAACACCAAAAAGTCTAAATTTCACAGTTTTTATTGCAGCACTTTTACTTACTTCACATCAGTGTTATTGTTGCTTAAAGCAAAAGTTCTGAGTATTTCTCACACATCTGCAGGCTTGCAGAAATGTGTCATTTCCATGTCTAAAGATTTAATGAACAGTAACATCTGTATGCAAATGAGATGATTAGCTGGTCGTCAACCTCCATTTAAAGAGATTAGGATTAGGCATTGGGCTCATGCACGTGTAAAACATATACAATGAGACTGTATCAGGTGCATACATGGCTTTATAACTCATTGTCTTTGTGCACAGACAGTTATAGTCATGACGCTACGCAGAGTTTAATACATCCCAAATTGTTCTGTGCCTTTTGCCTTAGAAGAATTGGAATGTGATCTGCATGTCTCAATCCAGAGGTACCGAGGGTGCTGTTCCTCCTGTTGACCACATGATGGCAGTCACACCTCACACATCCCGGCACTGAACCTTAACCTCGGTGACAAACCCTTGATGAACTCATGAAGTCATGATAATCAGCCATAATCTTCTCTACGTGATCTCTCGCAGTTTACTGCGATAAACGGGTGTTTTTTCTGCATTCCAGCCTTTTGGGGAAACTCCGCAGGGGGAGAAGAAGTGGACAGATTGGGATCAATGCAGTTTGATTTCCTGTTACGGCTAAACTGGAGAATTAATGACAAGCCTTCGCAACACTGTGAGGCTGTTAAAGACTTAATGTCCTTCACATTTATCTCATTTCTCAAGTCTGTAAATCTTCTGTCAAACGGAAAGACGATGATTACTCACTGAACCAACAGTCTGCTGGTGTCTGACATAAAGACGTTTGGATTTAACTACTGTTACCTGTTTTAATTATGATATAATATGTGAATCATAGAAATGATGCTCACTGTGTATGGGGGTTAAAAACATTGACAAACATGGAATAACGTATGATGCCAAAGAGCCACTCTTACCTCCTCTGTTTATGAGAAAAAACAAACATGGATGATCATGCATCAACTGCTCCTCTTTTTTACCACTTAAAATAGTTAATCTCCCTCATTTAATTTGCAGACACACACACACACACACACGTAAAGATGTGCAGAATTGATTCATACCACACACTTCATTAAGTGTCTTATGTTCCACAGCTTATAACGCTCAGATTACTCATTCAAAAAAGGGAACATTTAATTAATGGTGAACAGCACAACCATTAATTCCACTGTGACCAAACGTTGAAGTGTGTGTGGAGCTTTCCCTGGAAAGTTATTTGGTTTGCTCGTCTTTCTAGGACATTTTTGTATCCTGGCCAGTCTTGAGTCTATATCACCCTGTCAGCATAAAGACATGCATGAAAATGGAGCCACATAATGCATAATCCAGGAGCCTCCCAGATGAGTTCTTGTGTGCTCTGAGCAACTGAATTCTGAATGTGAGTGTGAATCAGAGGTTACATGAAAGCTCTTGGGTTGGAAGCACAATGTAAATGCTCCATTTATTGTTTCATAAAGTGTCTTAATGATTAATTAGGCCACCAGAGCTGCTTCGATGCACCTTGGCAAAGATCTTACAAGTATCTGAAACTCCACCCGAGGGATGAACAACGTTCTTCCAAAGGATGTTCCATCATTTGGTGTCTTGATGTAACAGGACAAACATCTCCCACAGGTGTTCAGCTGGGTTGAGATCTGGTGACACCACAGCCTATGATTCACACCAGCTACAGTCTTCTATGAAAGCACCTGCATTCGTTATGTTTCTACACTGATTCTTTTATTCAGGTTTTTCCTTTAATTTTTCTGGATGGGAAGTGAGGAAGCCTGATTGGTTGCTGGAGGGGGTTCTGCTTTTTTTCTAGTGAGCCATCTGTCCCTGAGTTCACACTCTCTCCACTTTCCAACGGGCTGCCAGAATCTCTGAAGCACGAGTGCACACGTGCAGACGCAAAGAAGTATAGCCCGTTAGGCCCACTCTCCACCCTGCTCAAGATCAGCTTGACAAGTTAATCATTGATGGCATGCAAGCAGAGACATGGACAAATGCAAATCCCTGCAGGTGTGAATGGATACGGATCTACTTCCCAACAGCAGAGGATCATGTTACAGGCATGAAATGTACTAAAATATTTCATGGTTCCAAGGAGAGAAATGTATTTGATCAACACTTCAGTGAGAACATGGCCAAATGATACTGGGATTTAAAAAGAATCTGGGATACAAGCCCTGTGGCCCCTCATTTGATTTCTCTCTACTCACCAATCTCTTTGCCCAACCCTGAGCGCAGGATGGCCCCAGCTGAAGTGACCACTGCACAGGTCTTGAAGCTGCTCTGCTCCTGCCATCTGTACAGCTGCTCGAGGGGAAGGTGTGGCACAAGACTGGCCCAGCCCAGTGAGGAGAAGGGCTTCTCCGAGCCGTCCACCGTCCTCAGCCGGGCCTGAGCTTTCATTTGACACAGGAGCTCCTTGGCACTCTGGGCAGCCCTGCGGTTTCCCTTGTAGAAAACATGGTGTTTGTTGGCACTCACGTAGTCCTTCATGGCACGCTGCAGCCGAGGGCTCAGCATGCCAGCGGACACACGGCCCTGCCACAGGCGCTTCACCACAGAGGCTGACTTGGAGAAGTAATATTCCTCCAGGTCCGAGGAGTCACCGCCGGCCCTCCTTCTTGCTGTAGTCCTCATTCTGTTTCTCAGTATTTTGTTTTCATTTTCTCTCTCGTCTTCTTCTTCCTCCCCTCCGTGGTTCTGTGTTCTACTGACACGGTTCTGATATTCCATAGTCCGGGAAGTTCTCTCCCGACTCTGGACCACAGGGTCCGAGTGTGAACCCACATTTTCTGTGCCAAAAGAGGACCAGGCGGCCAGGCTCTGGGGGTCCAGGTAATCTTGGCGACTGGCTTCCTGGCTACCATAAACGGCATAGGGTGCACTGTCAGGGCTGTTGCTCACCTCCAAGCTAGTCCCTGGGGTAACGGAGCTAGCGGAGGGCTCCGGCTGTGGTTCATCGCCGGGATAGGCCGTGGTTAAGGTGGAGGCCGGTTCAGGTCTGGACCCCATGATGGCATGCTGTAGATGGGAGGCCTGTATTGAGGCCAGGCGACGGGTGTCAGGGTGCTGGGAGAGTAAAGAGCCAGCAGAGGTCAGGGGCTCATCCACACGAGCATCCAGGAAGTAAGAGAGGAGGGCGAGGAAGAGGACAACCCAGGCCAGCATTCCCACCAACACCAGCCTACGCCACTGCCTCATACTGGACTTCATTACCTCTCACTCACATACACCGGTGCCTGTTCAGGTGGCCCGCCAACAACAAAAGCCCTGCAGCCAGGACTTGGCCCAGAGGTCAGCTGGAGGGCCTGTTCAAGGAGAAACACAGAATGAAACTGGACAGACGAGAAAGAAAACCAGGACAGGTGAATCAGATCTGTGAGACTCTATTTCTTGTCCATGTGCCCGCCAGGATACAAAAGGACCCTGAGAAGAGGAGAACATGAATACACGTGAGTCTACTGTGCGTGTGCACGAACATCTGCACATGGCTGCATTCCAATCAGTACAAAAAAACATCGTTACAGACAAGGAACATTCACTGGAATCATCTTCATAACATCCAGATAACACAAAACATTTTTCATCCAAAGAACCCGGTATTAATAAACAAATGTATTTTCCTGGTCTCCCCCAGTGTCACAGGTTGTCATCTGTTTTTTGATTGGCAGCCAACCTCAAAAAGCGCCAAGAAAACGGCAGAAGGGAGAGTAGACGGGAACACATGAGAGTGGCATGCTGGGACAGCTTGCATTTTTTTCCTCCCCTGAGAAATCGTGATGGACGAGGAGTGACAACTTCTGATGGATCGAGCTGTCGATTTAGCATATCACAGCTTTATTTTACAAAGTTTGTTTTTTTGATTACCAATGCACATTTATTTGGAGTGCACGTAAGCAAACAGACGATAACATTAGCGTTAAATAAATATTCAATGAATTTCACACACTTTGGTCGTCGACCTCCCTGCGAGAGTTTCATAATCAATTGAGACAGTATTGAAATCCGTCTTTGGCCAAGTGCATCATCCAAGATGTCGGGGCAGCAACTTGTGTGATTGCATTGCAGGTAGAAACAATAACCACGAATCCTTTTACCAGGACTACATTTGCTTTGTGAGGTCAATACACACTTCAAGATGTTCTCCATAACTATTAGCGGTGGTCTGAACCCTCAACCATTACAGTGAATATGCAGCCTCTCATTAGATGTTGCAGCCCTCATTTCCCCCGACTTGCTCTTCAGTTTTTCTTCTATTTGTTTGTTTTCCATCAGATCCGTAGGTGCTCCACTGAGATGCAGCAGGATCTGCTTCAGAAACCTCTTTATTCTCTTCCACATTACACATGTGCATTAATACAATGTCTTTGTTTATTTCTGTGCAATACTAACAAACACATTCATTAAAGAATACAACCGCCGGCTGTAATAATACTCCAGTGTACTAGTTTACTGATGGCTTACAGAGTGAAATACACCACAATGAAGGTGAGTAAATGAAGCATTAAATTGCTGCACATCAGAGAACTACAATCTCCTCAACCACACGTAATTATGAGTTTTGGTCTCTTAATGCGAGAGCATTTCTCCCGAGAGCGGCAGAGTGAGGCAGGAGGGAAAGAAAAAGCTCCTATGCCGCTAAACCTCCTCTAGTCCTAATTACAGCTTCCTGCCAGGACTTGCACAGAGCAGCAGAAGTGGTCAGAGGCACCCCCTCAGGTCCCCCCTCCCCATATACCCAGACATCCAGGCCTCCTGCCCCGGGCCACACAGGAGGCCAAAGCTCATCCACTGACCCCGGTCAAGCACGAGGAAAACAGCAAGGAGCAACTGGGCCAGAGGGAGCAGAAACAGTGTGGGTTAGAGGGAAGAAAATGGACAAGAGACAGACTACAGAGGCGCATAATCTGATCCCTTTGTCAGGCCTGGAGGCCAAAGACAGGTGGGAGAGATGTTACAGTAATCCCACTGTAGCAGTTTCAACATGTCTGCACACTGAAGCCGAATGTTTCTCTTTGGAAAATATGCCATTTAACACCTGGAAATAACAACACGATGGGTGCACAGGCAAGAAAAACACGAGGAGGAGAACGTGCAGCTGCCAATGACAATGTCATCAACAAACAAAATGCCATCTATATGCATCAATGCCTTTCTGAGTGTGTGTGTGTGTGTGTGTGTGTGTGTGTGTGTGTGTGTGTGTTTGCGTGCACACTGCCTTATCTATTACAAAGATACAGAGCAGTTTTTTT
>CAAKHC010003533.1:0-19270 GCA_901007825.1 Macroramphosus scolopax | reverse complement strand
GCTCGTCTTGTGAGGGTTACACAAAGAAACAGTACAAAATGGGAAACATGAACACAAGACGATGCCAGACAGCAAAGGGCCGCTAAATGACTAAGTGGGAATTTCCGGGAGACTGCGATGAACAAAGAAGCTAGAAGATAGAAAACCTAGCGTTCATCCAGCAAAGACCGAAATCGAATGCGATTACGTGATGGAGAGGGAGGAGGCTTTAATAACAGGGAAGAGGAAGTGGGTTAAATGGTTGCAGCATTTGTCCTCGGGTGGTTAATAATATGGTTTATGTACTTAACAAACAAACAAAGAAAACAAGACTGAAACATGTTGAGATTGTCTAATGACTTCTCAGAACTCGTCTCCACCGCCAACAGACGTAGCCTCAGGAAGGATAAAATGGGTCAATAGCACTCAAATAGAACACAAAGAAAAATCCCCAGGCTTCCAATACACCTGTGAACTTATAACCTCTGCCAAGCAGGTTCGGTTAGTCTGTCTATTTGTTTACCGGAACACGATTCAACTATCTGTGTCGTAATCTTGTAAAGAGCTGATTTTCAGGATGGTCCTCTGCAACCCTGGTTATCATTGACAAACAGGATTTAAAAAAATTAATCTGACTGAATCTTATTTCTATCAATGTTGATATCTTGTAAAAAAAAATAAGGGGGGTCCCAAGCCAGATGATCTTTGAGGGTCCTTGGCATGGAAGAGCTTGGGAACCCCGACTCTACATAATGAGTAGGGAGGGGATGAATGATGGTTGTAGAGCCCCCGACCCTGAGACACACCTTTCCGGTGACTGATGAGCTCTTGCGTGGCATGTCTTTACAACTTTGGACAGCTGTTGACTATTGCCGTGAGAACACAAACAAAGACAAATGCAGCAACTGTATCATTCGAATTTGCCCATAAACGATTGTTTTGGACAGCAGATGCTAATCGATGAGTCGGCTAATCTTTAATGATCTCGTAACTATTGAAAGTCCACAGATTCGTTTTACAGTGTTTACAGCTGCCACCTGCAAAGACAAACAAAAAGTAGCTGCTGTTTTTCATGGAGTTCAGTGGTGAAGAAAACACACTCCAATGCCGTCCAGTCTCCGAGATACCTGCTTTATTAGGACCTCATGCTGCTGGCCAATTCGGCTCTTAAACAATAAAGCGAAAGACTTTGGATTTGACGCGGGTGATCATGCAGGGTTGTTTAATAGACACGTCTTTGCAGGGGTACTTTTCCATTACTTAAAATGCTGGACAGGCGCCCTGAGATGAGTCATGTCCTCATCATCCTACATAACACAGCTGGTACAGCATACAGGTATCAGCAGAGGCACACGCACGTAGACTTCAATGTTTATTGTCCCTGTTAAATTAACCTGAAATAAAATAAACACTGACATGAGCAAGTTACAGCCTGTGCACCCTGTTACATTTGATTTTTAATGGAGGACGTCTGCAGTTTAATCCAACAGGGCAATAATCCGCATTAAAGCTCGTCAAATTAAAAGCGCCTGTTTTTGCCACTGACAGGCTCAGATTGTTTTAAGTGTGTGGATTGAATCAGTCAATAATACATCCCATAAATTGCGAGATGTCAGAGACACTTGCTGGCAATGAACGATGACGACAGTCGTTCAACGGGCCAGTGTACACACTCGTTATCAAACACAACAGAGATAGAAGAAGCGGAACGTCTAAATGTGAACGGATCCTTTTTTACGACGCTGTCAGACAATGATAATAACAATCTGAGCCTGTCATTGACGCAATCAAACACTTTTACGAGACACTTTGACAATTGCACCTGCCGGCGGCTGCAGTGTTCTGGCTCAACAGTTGAACACATGGTTGAAGAGGGTTGACAAATACTGCAACCGTCCTTTAATGAGTGAAGTTGTTACGTTTTCCTAACCGTGACGAGTGAATATCTACACTGGCTGGATGGATGTTTCAGCTTCTGCCAGGTACGTCTCAATAACTCCTGAATGGGCCGTTATCAGGCTCCTGCAGAGCTGGACGACCCATTCGTTTGATTCAAGTGTGTTAAAAGGTCCTCGAATGCTCTCCTGCCGCCTGCAGTAAGATTCTCAGTGTTTCCACAATTCAGGCATTGCCAGAGGTGACTTTACTGAACTACAGCCACTATCTTGTAGTCAGGTAAGTGCTTGGACAGCCCTCGAGGGACGAGAGCCGCACTGCATCTCACTGAGCATTTCTCAGTCCACTTTACTTGCTTACACTTACGTTTATGCCTTGCTGAGGAACTAAAGTGGGGAAGTCATGTTTTGAACGATTCTATTACAGCCAACTTGAGAAGCTTCTCAAATAAGCAAACAGCAGCCGCTGTAGGAGGTGGAGATTCTACCTTATCACACCGTAGCGAAGCAGGGCCTCACTAACTTCACAGAAAATAAACACTGTCCACAATAAATGATGAGTTGGACAACACATGAATAGCAACATTAGCCATGCACATCTGTGGAAATCTAACTATAAAAGGAAGGAGTCTCTGCATGCATGTGGATGTTCTTTGTTTTCCTGGACAACTGTCCTACTTCAGACTCAGTGGGTGCGTCCCTGTGGACCCGAGGAAGTGCAGTGTCCTTTGGATGAGTGGTCTTTTTGTCTAAACGTTTTTCTTTCCCCTACAAATCTTTGTTATCACTGAGTTTTAACACTATCTTTACTAACTATCAGCTGTCACCAAGTGTCCCTGGCAGCTCTGTAGGCATCTACTATAAAGCCCAGAATACAGGTGCACTCTAAATTTCAGAGGCACCTGGTTTTACAGCACGATGTGACGTTCTTATGGAAGCAATATTTAACAGTGTCAACCCTACTAAGAACTCTCTAACCGCATCGGTTCAGTCAGCGGGTGTGACTAACAACAGTAGTTCCTGTTTGACTGTTAGCAGCTCAGCGGTATCAGATGCAATCAGCAATTCTTGCATTCTGAGCAGACGCTGCACTCACGCCGCAGGTTTGTTTAAGACTATATGCTGTCCTTCTCTTCCCTGCACAGTGAAAGGTTGAATATTAGTGAGCACATTCTGTCGAAAAAAAAACACAAACCAAACGGGCCTATTCTGCAATGAGTGGGAAGAGTCTGATGAGACTAATACAGATCAATATGTGGTGTTTAACACTGGCATCAAAAGACAAAGAAACTAAGAGACATACAAAAGAGACAGAATAGTACCGAGGTATTTACACCAAAAAACAAAACAATCCACCCAGGCTGTTTCTACAAGAGAACATGCTGTCCTTCTTTATTCTGCACACTGCACAGCTATTGGATGTAAGTGTGCACATTCTGTTGAATAAGACACAGACCAAAGGGCTTGTTCCTCATAAAATATTGAGCCTTCAAGAGTGGAGTTGCTCTCCATCTATAAAAATAAAACAGTTTTCTTTTAATATTCGCTTCACAGCAGTTCAAGCAGCCATGAACTAATACATCACTACGAGGTGGAAAGAAAGAAACAAGACGAAGGCAACTTGGCATTTGTGGACACGTTGATACGAGCATGCACTTTACGGCGTGAACAGACGTGAATGAGCGTATACGAGGCCGGGGGGTCTCCAGGGTATGAAATTGCTGCGAGTACACATGTGCTACATGTATGATAACGCAGGGAAATAGATTATCAGGGAGGGTACATGACATGACATGAGGGAGACACTGCTAGCAACAAGGGCGTAGGTTGAAATACAAGTGGATGCTGGGTGGGTGTATGCGCCTTCTTTCTCTTCATTTAACACAACTAAATCACATTGCACCTGAGGGCTGAAGAATGCTTTAAATAAAGTGCTGGTCGGCTTATCTAATAGTGTCTCAACCCCGCCCCCCCTCTCTCCCAGCACATTTAACACAATTGTGGGCCTGCATCCAGTAATGTTTGTAACCTTTGCAAACCAATAATCGCGTCCGCTTTGCACAGTAAACAGCCCGGTCGGCAGAGGGGAGAGAGATTTGATTAAACCTTTATTCTATTATTCCCACATCTGCTCTCACCACCTATATACATACATCCACCGTGACTGCCCCGGAGGACAGGTTGTACGAAAGAGCGTCGCTCATCCCCGTTTTGGATGATTCATCTTATCTGGACTGAACGACAAAAAAAAAAAGAAGGTCTGATTTCATTTAATGAGATCAGGGAGGTTGTACGAGCCAGGCAGGAGCGTTTCATGAGCCTTGAGTCAGGCCATTCACAAGTATGAACATGTTTTTCTTTAGGCATGTTTTTGGCTGACACATCATTCAACCAGCAGCCTTCTGAACTCACTGCCTCATATCATCACGGCTACAGAAGTGTCAACAACCCCAAGGCATTAATGCACATATTGATCCCATACTTTTTCTAAGGGTAATATAAAACTTCGGTAGTCTGTCTTTATCTTTACAACACCCACTGCTGTACTTCTTCCTACCATCTAGAGATGAACTATAGACAGACACACTGGAACAGAGACATCAAAAGGTTGCGAACGTTTTTTTTTAACTGAAAATTCAATGAAGAAGCATATTCACAGAGGCCAAATGAACCACATCTCTCTTTCTCTCATCCCTAATTGAACACCTTCAATAGATCGCTGCTTTAGCTTCAGAAGGCAATGAGGTTATTACCGTGTAGGACATTAAACTTTACCCCGTGTAATTTTACTGCCGGCGTCCGATCTCTCTTCAGGGTCCACTGCAGTTCAGCACATCTTCAAACCAACAAAGTGCGGTGGTTAAGAATAGCCTGTAGCCTGCATGGCTGCCTACCTCGGCCCGTATAAATGAGCAGCTGAAGACAGAACAATGTCAATGCCAAAGCACCGTTTTGTTGTTGTATAAAACAATCTAGAACAGCTCTTCTATTCACGTCTTCTGGGTCAGTTAGGACAGGAGGAGGAGGAACGACTCACTTTGTTTACACGGAGTATCTTTGTGTTCTCTGATGGATGCAGGAATTATTCTCTCTTACCTCCAAGGAAAAAGCGGAAAATTATTAAATCTTACCTATCAACTGACCTAATGTCACCTTCTCAACAGGCCATGCCCCCTCAGTCGGCGTGGCGATACATGATCAGATATGATTTAGTAAGGGAAACTGCACAAACTGGATTATCTGCTTAAAAGGCATCCCAGCCCGGGTCTCGGACCAGCGGCTACCAAACGTGCAAACGGACCGCATTGCCAAAGAGCCGGGCCCGTTGGTACGGCAGGCAGAGAGCACACACAAGCATATGGACGGTACTACATCACATTAGTTGAGAAGAATTAATGTGTTTTGTTCGCTAATCCATGTGCAAATGGGTCGCTGGATGCTGTACACGGCGAAACTACCACAGGCCATGTTTGAAGAGTTGACGCCCGGTTAGCAAGCAAGCTAACAGCTAGCCATTTGTACATTTAAGATTTAAGGTTTAGTAATATGGGCTATCCAGCCAAAAACAAAATGAATACATGGCTGTGTGAGCAGCATCAACCCTCCCCAGCTATCTAAATGTTGAATTTAATGAAAGGAGATGCTGAAAGCGGCCATTTTTCTTTTTTTGACAAATACAAATTTAATACAGCTTCTATCGCCTATTTTACAGTCAATTGCACAAAATATCTTCCCCATTTTGATACGTTGTGTTTACACATACGTCTGCCCTTCATGATGATGAATGAGTGTGTCTTTACTCAAGCTAATCGACAGCAACAAACACAAGTAACCCCCTGGAGTAAATATGCACTTAGCAAAAAAGTTTGTATAAGAGTTACCTGCTACAACTGGATACAAAGTTGATGAGTCGTAACTAATGATCCAAAATGGTGAGCTGAAGGACAGCAAACAGGAACTACAGAGTTGATGATAATCCCGTCTATGTCACATTAGACATGCTAAACTACTATCTGATAAAATCCGTCATGCTGGTGTGCTGGCAGCTACATGGGACGCAGGTTATGTGGACATGAAGATTGAACGCTGCCTAGCCTTTTATTTTTTACGAGGATGTCAAGTTCCACTTCTGTCCGTGCCTGGGAGACACCCAAGACAGCCCGGATGAGTCAACCAGAGACTAATTAAAATCAAGCATTGTTAGATCTGCTGGTGTTTTATCCGGCCGGGAAAGAAACTCTCCAGTCTGGATCGACCTTGTTGTGGCTGATTCTTCCCTACCTCAAAATGTCGAAAAAGGAAACTGAACACGACAATGTAAAAACCATTACATACATCAGCTTGAAGGTTTTCCTCGGACCAAGGATTTCAACTGGTATTTGATGTTGGTTTTATGACCATCTCAAGGGTAGACGTCGTAAAAGACCTCATGTGCCAGTCAGTGACTGTCACTCTCTTTTTGATGCATTGACAAAATATATGATTTCTGCTCACCTTCATGTGATGAGTAGTGTGAGGAAGACCATGATCTTAGCATTTTCAAGGAAAATCAAACAAGATATATTTCATTCCCCAATTCTGTCTGGGTGGTAGCAGGATTCCACTCCTGGCGTTGGGCTTCGTGCTGCTGTAATACCAGGTCCAGCAAGGTCAGACCAGAAAGTACTAACTCTATTACAGAATTATACCTCCGAGGCCGATTAGGTCTGTCCTGTTCTCTGCTATCCTCCCTCAACCACAGCACCGATTATATCAGAAGAGCAAAAATGTCTATTTCCTGCAAAAGGCATGCTTAGAAACCCATTAATTTGCTCTAAAAAGCGACTACACTAAATAATGGCTGAGAGGTGCAGGGAGGCGGAAGTCTCTCACAGTCCATCTGCTGTAGAGAATTCACACCTGATCCACTGTCTAGTGCAGACATGACTGGGTTTACACACGGCAACTATACACATCAGCCTTCATTTTACAGAGCTGTGCAGACATCCATCTAATAATACCGAGCCGACACCTGAACACACACACGCGGACAAGGTCGCTGCGCTACCAATTAGCCCCTCTCTCTCTCTCTCTCTGGCGGAGCACCATGTGAAGTGTTCATGCGTCTTGTAATTATGAGAGCAGAGGACGTGTTTCATTTAAAGTCGTCCCTACTTACACAGCCCTTGACAGAAAACAAGACCCTGACACAGGACGTCACGGACAAGAGAAAGCGATCAGACATCAGACATCCACAATGTTAAAACAGGACGCATCCAAGTGCCTCACAGGTCTCAGTCAAAGAAGATTTAATTACACTAATGTTTGGGGTAAAAAGTAATATCCACTTTAAGGAGAAAGTAAAACAGGGCCAGGAAGAGTCGAATCCTTGTGACCTTCTAAGTACAGCTTCCTCTGATAAATCACAAAGGACAGCAGTTCTTGATGACAGGCTTTCACGGTGCACAGAGCCCTCTCAAATAAAGTCCGCCGACAGCAAGGTCCTGTGAAGGAAATACAGCTCTACACCACCTCACATTATGGCCCATAAATACAGCTGGGAGCTCTGACGTCAGAGGCGTGTGAGCGTTTGATGTGAGAAAGCAGAGAAAGTCCACTAAAAGTTCATTTCACCGTTCGTTGCCTTTCTTGTGGAGACTGAATGGACCTAACAAGCCATGTACTAACAGACTGTTTGGCTCGTCTCCCTTTCACATCTACGGGCAGAGATCTGTTAAGACATAAGATATAAGATCGGCTCTTCTTCAGCTCATGGTGTTGCCTGATAAGGACACACGAAGCTCTGCACAATGAAATCCTGGCTTTGTGAGGCCGACAGCAACTGTTGGGGGGCAGAAAGGTCCTACAGGTCCAAATAAAAAGGTACATGGAGTCAAAGAGTTTTGTGACAAACGCATACGCAGGACTTTACGCTTCACGTTTTGGATTATGGCTTAACTTGTGGTTATTCAATTTACTGTGCAGATGTGCATTTTCTCCACTGATGCCAATGCGATACACATCTCGCTGCGTTGCCAATAATATGACACATCGACGATAAATACGAAGCAACCGATGCGAAACTTTACAATCCATTCTCACAGCACAGCAGTGTGATTCAACGCCGTTTGATCGATGATGCAATGCAATAAAAGTCAATATGATCCAGGAAGCTTTTATTTAGTTCCTCTTAAGCAGAAAATGACAAACAACCTGTTCTTACTTCACGTTTATTTCTGTAGCACTGTAGCGTCTCATTTATGCTGTTTCTTGGCATATGACTGTCAAAAACAAGCCTTTCCAGAAAGTCCTTAAACACCAAGCTCTTCCTCCTGTAAATGACGTGCGACTCGCCCGGACATGCCTTGGACCTTTACAACCGCAAGAAACTGTTTTTACACTCGTGTAAATGTGCGAGACTTGATGCAAATTGGAGAAGAGAGCTCATTTGAGAAACAGTTTAGAGAGGAGCGATCAATCTAAATAATAGATCATTATACTTGCCGCACGCTCGTTTAAAAGGTTCGATCACGTTATGAACATTTATGGCGGCGCACCGATGCAAGTTGGGGAATTTCACCATCAGTAGCTCACAGATGATGCATCAATATTTGATTAACAGATCCTTGAAATCCCTCCGTTGCAGTTACTTTGTTTGGTCAATTTTTTAAACAATCAGTTCAGCTCCGGAATAAGATGTTACAGTCACACGGGTTAACACCCAAGTTGCTGACAGGATTTGTCCATGTCAGCATTTCACACGCTGGCTGTTGTATTAGAGAACAAGAAGCACGACTTATGTACAGCTCCACAGCCATTTTCACACGGATTAACCTCGCTATAATCCAGTGAACTCTGGACAGTTACTTCTAAACATGGACTAAGATTAGCAGACTATTAGAGGCTTGTAGCACAACTGTGAAAGCTGCGCCACAATAAGCTGCTCAAACAACAATATATATATATATATATATATTACACACACACGCATACGAGTGCCTGACAACATCCCTCAGGAAGTTTACAATCTAGTGTGGACGGCTAATTGGCCCTGGCGTGCAGGTTTTTTTTGTCGTGGAGACTCGCGTGATCACACGCTCAGCCAGGAGTGAGGGACACAGCTGGTCTTGATGACTCCAGAGCTCCAGCGTTTGAAGGCTGAGCTCAGATAACTGCTGCTCTGGTCAGTTAGCGAGCATCTGAAATTACACCTCCACCTTCCTAGAGTGCCCTGCCCACTCCTGTCTAATGTATCGCCGCATACAGTCTGGAGCTGATAAAAATGAAACTCGACCTCGAGCTTCCACCTACAGTACAATTTTTATACAAACATTTAAAGGATGAAGTGAAACACAAGTATGTAGCGTTTCCCTTTTCATGTGTCCGTGGGCAGAATGAAGCTGTGAGCACTTGATTTGAGGTAAGTAAATGTCTTTTCATTTTATGCATTTAAACACATTGAAGCCCCGTTTCCCGTCGATATTAATTGATTTTTTAAACAGACACTTAAAACCTTCTAATTTACAGTTAGGTGAAGCGATATCGCCTCATGGTTAAATCAATGTGACTCTTCTGAGAAGGCTCAAGGCTGCGACTGTGTGAAATTCTGCGGCGAGTGAGCAGATCAAAACATTGCACATCTGTCTTTCACAGACAGCGTGTCTGCATCCTTCAGGGAGAGGCTTAAGTGTCAGTGTGGACAGTGAAGACCTGTGTCTTGTGGTGTGAAGCGTCCTGCCATTTCAATCCTGGAGTCAATTTTTTAGGGACGCAACTAATGATTGTTTCCTTATTGATCAACATGTCGATAACTTTTTATCATCCAATCGATCGCCTTCGTAGTCCGATCAGTAGCCAAAATATCCAAAGCTTTTATTTTAGAACATAAATGGAGAACAGAAAGTAAATCTTAGCCTTTGTGAAACTGCAACTAATACACGTGTGGTATTTTGACTGGATAAAACACTAATAAGATCATCAATGCACGTTTCGTCCCTGCTTTGGCTGTCGGGTCGGTTTACAATTGAACATTTCAACACAGAAAGTGTTGATGAAACTCCGCTTTCATCCGCTGACCTCTGCTGGGCCCTCGTTTAACCCGTCTTAGCGAGCTGCAGCTGCCTGCCCCCATGCGCTGCTGCACAGCACGGCAGTGACGGGTAAACACAAGCATGAGAGTGGTTTGTTGTTGACTTTTGTAGAATCAAAACGGCTCTACGGGAAAAAAAAACAAAAAAAAACTGATGACCGCCAACATGCTAAAGAAAATGTCAGCAACTCTCTTGTGAAGCAACTCGTGAGATTTTCGATTGGAAGGTTCAGGGAGCGGTGAGGACAAATGGCTGTATGTCTGCTCTGGCTTTTACTGGGAATATTGTAAGTGTGTCCAAAACAAACAGCACACCTGTCCTCTCTCTGCACAACCAGAGGGAGGGCGCCCCTTCTGAGACAATAAATACCCAGCTGCAGAGACAATGAGGTGCCAGCCAGCGTGCCAGTGTAATTAGGATAGTTGTGTGTAAAAGCATGCACATGTTCTGTTACAGTCAAACCTTTTGCAGACTTGCAGTGTACGTGTGTGTGTGTGCACATCCACATTCATGCATCAATAGGTGCAGAGCTCACTTATCAGGAAAGAAACTGCCCATGCAAAGAAAACATAAATAATTCAGCTAGTTTTATATAATGTGCATGAACCCCAGGAGTTAAAGACTAAATATCCACAAGGTTACATTTTTGTCCCCGCCACAACCTTGCGTAAGCTCAAAGCCCACAACAGTAAGAACTACAGCAGACATTATCATTCCGTGGCTGCGTTCACAGACACAGTTGACACCGTTCTGATAAATGTCACTATAACCTGATGGAAAACTTCCCTGTGTTGTTTGATAGGGATGCAGCCATCTGGGTCCAGATACATACTAGGATATACTGATTGTGAGAAGATTGGCTCATATTGATTGGTAAAAAAAACAATTTGGCCAATAGCAATGTTTCTTTTAATTTCTTGTATTGATTTGCTCCCCAGGGGAACCTTTATCATGCTACCTCTGAATGAGCAAAAATCCAATCAAACCACCAAATGGTTCTTTTCCATATCTTTAGCTATGTTGCCTAATCAGAATCAGAAGTGTATTATTAATCCAGGAGGTGGGTGAATACGGCTGCACACATTGTCTGGGCGTGCACACAACATAGCACAAAATTTAATTTAACATTTAATGTTGCATCTACATCAAATGAGTGTTAGCATCAGGCAAATATCAGTGTCGGATCAGTGAATCCCTTCTGCTCATGCTGAATAACAGAGAGGAATAGGTGCCTTTAATTGCAGGAATACAGTTAAGTGTAAATCAGTTGCAGTTTTTGGGGGTTATGTGATCACTTGATCCTGCAACACTCTGATAAGTCTCGACAGCTCAGAGTGATAAACACTTCCCTGTAGGTGTTATCAGACCACTTGCAGTACTTCAAAGGCAACACCCACATAGGAAGAAAACACTTAATTGCCCTTGACACTTGTATGTTTTTCCCACTGCTTTTGAATGCTTCCACTGCCCTGAATTGCTTGAGGTGAAGGCGATTAGTCGCACCTTTGTGTTTAAAGCACATGGGCAGCAAGAGGAGATGCTATCCGCTTGTTACTAATTATACTGCTTCAAACACAATCTCCAGTTCTGAGGCAGCAAATGAAAGTGGGGTGATGTGTGGACTAAACATATTTCAACAAGCAGTCTGTTCGCACTGCTGCTAAAATGAGCTTTCTGACTTGAGCAGCAAGAGACACTGACCTCCCCCTAATTAGATACCAATAATGATAATGTGGGTTCGGAGAACAATTCACAGGCTGTGTGTATTAATATTGCTGTCACATGTCTTCCCCTGGGGCTCTTTTGTTGGCCTGAGGTTTCTTGTTTTGTATGGGTGCCCAGCATGTGCACGAAGCTTTTAACACATAAAATGACAGTGAGGAGAACAATAAACCTTTTGCATCTTCTGCTCAAGTTGCAGAGCAGCGTGCAGGCCTGGCTTCACTGCAATGTGGCAAACCACATTTCATTGAACGGATTCATTGGCTCTTGTAAGTTGTGAAGATTCACCCTCAAAGAAAACAGATCTTCTCAGATGTGCATGCATCAATAAAGCTCATGTTTATGAAACCATGATTTTGGGGGGACACCTTCCAGTCGCGACCAAAATGTACCGCCGGTTGATGTCAAAGCTTCATGTGACCAGCACCGAAGACAAAGACATTTCTGAAGTACATCCCGTCCACATGCTTTATCTGCAACAACCGTTTATTCAAACGGTTTGGCCAAACATCGTCGGCGCACCGATGCATGCACATCTCCCCCTGCACGTCCTGCACAAAGCGCTCGGGAAAATGCAGAGCTGAATGGAAACGCTGCGGATGGCGAACAAAGCCTTACCTAAAATCTGTGTCGGTCCTCACTGGATGCTGCTGCTGCTGTCCGCCGGGCCATTTTCCTCCCGTCCGCCTTGTTGCACAAGAAGCATGCGGTTCGGTTTGGCTGTCCGTCCACCGTGGAGATACCGACCACTGCTGAGCGGAGCGGAGCGGAGAGGCTGTGTTGTCTATCACATACTTGCTGGCCCTTTTTTCTCTCATCCACATCTGAATTGGAGGCGGAGTCAGCGAGAGCGCAGGGCTGATTCAAGTGAGGCACCGAGGCGGCTGGTCGGCCTGCAGGGAAGCAGGGTGAAGGACCAGGCAGGGAAATGGGTACTAATTGTAAAATTAGTAATCAGGTCGATCAAGAGTAAGAAGTGAAACTGTTGTTTGTGGGAGAAGGGAAGGACAGGCCTTCCTGTTCCGAGAGTAAAGTCTCACAGACCTGCTGACTGGTCATGAATGTATAGTAGTTCCCTACTGGGCCAATTGTCTTGTTACCAAGAGAACTTGGCTGCACACAACGCAGAAGACTTGACTGAACTTTGAATTAACTTGGGTTCCCTCCAGTCACAAACTGTAATTGTCCCCCAACCTCTTGAGTGGTTTGAACTGTCGTAGGGTTTCATTAGTTGAGTTTTCGGTACTGTTGTCTGCTGCCTGAAATGTTTTTTGCTCAGTTGAATTTTCGGTTTAAAATAATTCCCCTTTTCTTGAAATGCTACTCTGCTTTGTGAAATGTTTTGCATTGTGGAATGTGTTGCCTGAAATATTTAATTTTGCAAAAAGGTTGTTTCTTGAAATGTTGTTTTGTGTGAATGTTGTCTTTTCTCTTTTGTTATAATGGACTCTGAAATGTGTTCATTGAAGTTCTTTGAATATTTCTGCTTTAAACTTTAAAGTTTTTCTTTTAGTTGCTGCATGCGCGTTGATAGAGGAAGACTAATAAAGTCGTAAGTGGTTGAATAAATCTGTTGGTCTTTGCAGTGTGAGATGTAACATTTAGTGGCGTGGCCTCATGGTTGGGATAGTCACCTTCCTTGCTGAGGTGGAGTGTAGTCAACTGTGACAAAAATATTGATATTGCATAATGGTGTAATTATAGGCGTGTGTTCATGAGACAGATACCCTTTGTGTTATTTTTCCGTGTTACCATGAGTCAGTGTGATGCAGTATGTCCGTGTCCGTGCGCTGCTCCCTAAATTGCCTCATCAGTAAATGTCAACGTTCAAATGTCTCCTATCGAAATGTATTTATTCATTTGTGTTCTATCAGATGCAGGCGCTGCTGCTGCATGCTGCAATTACTGCTGCACAGCCAAATGTGCCAATGAATAATAAATCACAACACAAAGAGATTTAACCAGCTGCCTGCGAACCGTAACACCGACTGCAAAGCAAACTCGCACAGTGTTTACAGGAGAAGCGTCCTGTTTAACCACTGTAACTCTGAGGGATACAAAAAACACCACACATGCATACAAATAGAAATGCATATTGATCAGGTCGACAACAAAGACACTTAAAACGTGGCCTCAAATTATTAAGATCAGAAACATTTTGTCAAGAATTTATCAGCTTGTTACATGGCTCATTTGTTATCTGTCCTAGTTTAATGAATTCATATGGAGCAGACTGCATCTACCTGTAGGCCAGAAGGTGTATCAATAGTTATCATTATTAACAGGTTATTACCTACATCCCCCCTCACAGCTGGATTAACGGTCAGTTTCAGAAGAACGTAACGCTCAGGAACAATAAGATCAGTGAACAGCAGCGTCATACTACCTCACATATGTGACACTGATGACAACCTGATAATGCCTATTTAATTCCCTTATAGCAGCAATATAAGCGGCTGCTCCACATGCTGCTCTTTTCAAAGGCAACCTCAATAATAGAAGCATCTAACAATGCAAACTCTCTGGGCTCAGAGACCGACTGAAATCTGGACTGTGTGACTGGAATATAGGAAGCGTGTTTCTGCCCCAGAGCTAAATGTAAAGACTCTTTTACTGAAATGTCTTGAACAGCCCCCTCAACGAAACCTCCCTGCAGGTCAGCTGGCCTTTGTTGAACACCTGACTCTGGTGCTTATCATCGTTCTCCAGGTGCGTGTCTGTCAACCGCATTTCATCATACTGCCGCCTTTGTAGTGGGGGTCCAAAAAACAGGGATCTCACAATGCGGGAGAGAAGTGTGAGGAGGTATTGTGTGTTCTTTGTGTGAGGGGTCATGTGGGTTATGACGGAAGGCTGTAGTAATTTTTGCTTGTGCGTGTGCATGTGTGTGTGTGTTTTCTGGCCCTTTTCAGCACAGCTGCGAAGCTGGTTCCCTTGAAAATGTCTGATGAAAGTGAACAATCAACTCTTCTCTCCCAGTACGGAGCAGTCAGACTGAAATACACTTCCCATTCAGGTTAGAATCTAACCATGGGAGACATATTTAGTCTGGTTGTAAATTCAGTGTGTGACGGCCATGACTAACCACATCCTCTTTAAATACAAGGCTCCCCTTGTGTCTCACTGATACTTTGGGAAATTTCAATACAGAAACTTAGATATGCCTTTTAGAGCAGATTATCTCTCCTTTTAAGTTTGCGGTCACTTTTTGGGCCATCAAATCACGTTTTCTTGTGTAATTGTGCACAATTATCTACATAGAACCCATTAAATACTGCCAAAGTTGCATACATCAAAGGACAGTACAATCGTATGTACTGTATAATGTGATATAGCATGTAAGCTTACATCACATGCAAAACAGTGTCAACAGTGTTTTTGTAATTACACTGAGGAGAAAAACAGGTCTACATTTACCAATTACATCGTCAATGGTTACCATTTTGTGAACGAGGAAGAGGAAGTGATGATAATCATAAACTTTTAGAAGAATAATTGAATTCACTCCTGAGTAACTCTGAATCAGATTGGGAGCGGCACAAAGCTATAAACTCTTCTTGTGGTTCGGTCCCTGTGAAGGTAAATCACCCATCATTGTAAACCCTGAACAAGGAGAGCATTGATTTGAATGGTCCGCCCTGCGGGAGAGTTCCAATTGATCAATGATTTTTTCATGGGGCTGTGTGGACTGTTTCCAATGAGCCTCCAACACCCTCGTTGATCTGTATTGAACACTGTGCAGAATAATTCATCATAACCGACATGCTTGATGTGCACATCGGCACAGCAGTTTCTGTGGTTAGTTTTGCAGCAACTTGGTGTCGGTTGCACAGACTTTCGGTGCACTGATATCAAAGTCTTACAGTCATCTCACAGCTGTCTGTTCTTTCTGTGCCAGTTACGAACGAGGTCATTTTGTTTTGCCGCATTAAAAGACTGCGACTGTCAGTTGAACTCTGATCATGTCACCACAGCTAAAAAATACCAAAAAAAGTAATAGCCTTATATGATTAGTCCATCCGATCAACAACAAGTGGAACAAAGAATAGATTCATTATTAATATTTACAAATATTTAGTGTCATTTTAATTAGTAAGCTTTGACGAAGAGGATGAACTGTTGAGTACAAGCATATCATCCGATTCCTTTAGCTGAGTTCTTATATAATGTTGCCAAAATAAAGATCAGGAGAGAGAGAGAGAGACGCTATTCCAAGACTAAACACTGACATGATGCAAGTAGCATCTTGATAGTAGATGTGTCCCACCTGTACCCTACAGAGTACTGCGATACTATCCACATGATCGGCCGGTATCAAAATGCAGAGCAGTCTGTCAAATAATAACGTTCCTTCCCTTTCCCCGTCTCTGCGAGGTTGATCAAGCCTCATCGATCATATTAGTTTACATTTTCAGGGCCCTCAAAAAAGATCAGTCAACAGACTGCAGTCCAGTACACTGGGAAAAACTGCTGTGGGCGGTGTGGCGATGTCAATCTTGTACTTACGTCACAAGATTCATGTCTTTCACTTTCTTTAATTCCTTCAGAATTTCTCTAAAAAGGAACCCTGTGAAGCTGTTTCGTGAACACGTGTTTTCGATGGAGAATACGGGCCAACATGGACAGGCTGACATGCCAGATGTTGTTGAAAATTGTGTTGTCCCTAATGGTGAGGCGCTGAATCTCTTGAAGTATAATTGGATTGTTTGTTGATTATTCTTCATGGGCCTCATCGGACATGTGACGTCGTCCAGAAAGACACCTGTACAATCAGTGTAGAATAGAGAAGTTTAGTTTACGAAGGGGATTGTGTTCCTTTCTGAGTGGACGACACGGCAGCCTTTCATGATGGAGAAAGGTGTCAAACAGCAAGGATTTAATGTGTAGAGTGAATGAGAACCTGTGCTGATGTCTAGACTTTCAGATGACGGTGGATTGATATTGTGCTGCTTGAAAGAAATTCTGTAAAATCCAAAGGCTGCTTGGCTGTTCCTACATGATATTAAATGTATAACGGGGACCAATATTATGTGTAGTACCCGTGTGTACATCTACTATACAAGGTTGGTGTTTGATTCGTAAAACCAACTCACCCATCATCGTTATCGACCGTAATTATCATAGAGGCTCGTAACCGTGTGATTGAGATGAACGACGGCGATGTCAAAGCATTCAGTCGCCACTGCAATCACATCAGAACATCTGGCCATCTCTCCAATCAACCCCGTCTTTGTTGTTCCTCCTAACTAATTGTGGCCATTAGTAACCCACAAGAGCATGACGGTTGCCATGGTGATTCAGTGATGTGCTCGGGTGTTTCAGGCCTTATCATGGCCATTTCATGCCATCTGTTTCTGCCGATTGCAATATCTTGACTGATTTGGAAATTATGTGAGTCAACGTAGCATAACGCCGACTTAATGGGCTCACACACATCAACAAAATATTAGTGGAGGTGTTTGTTGAGGGGCTGTCAGGCTGAAGGATGAGGCTTTTAATTTAACCCTTAATGGCCCTCAACAGACAATAGTGTTGTGGCTGCAAGCCTTTTGATGAGATTCCGGTGTGCTTAAAGGTACAGTTCGTATCCAATCTGAACAAGCTAGCATTTAATATTACACTCAGAACCAATATGGGTATTTTTACCAGGAAGTTGGGGTGTCCACCTCTATTGTAAGAAAGAGGGAAATGCTCATTTCCTTATTAAAAGCTGGAGGGTGAAACTTTCAATTCCAACTTCCCTTTGGCTAAAATGACTTTATCCCCAGAGTTCCTCGTCTGGGTCTCTGCTCCGCGTTGCTACATAATTGAATGCACCAGGGCCCATACATAGTTCCATTTTTAAACCTTAATTTATTATATCACAGGAGTAATTTGTATTAAAAACACACATGACATAAAGTAAGTTTCTGGTCATTTCAGTGTGTTCATATGTTTTGGTGTCAAATCCTGTTTTATTTTGTACATCCCTGCCTTGCGTCATTGCCGTGTGTTTTACTTCCTGTCTTTGTTTGCTTTTCCCGCTCTTTTTCTTATCGCTTTCACCTGCGTCTCGTCTGCCTCGTTGGCTTCGTCTCATCAGCTCCCTGCCGTCCCTCGTGTTCTCTCACCTGTCTTGTTACTTCATTTGTTCACTTCATAATTAGGTTCCAGGTTGTTTCTCTGTTTTTGTCAGTTGCTTCCTTGTAGGCGTCAGGTGTTTCTGTGAACTTCTTGTTTGCGTTGAGTCTCAGTCTCTTCCTCTTTATCATCCTCCATGAGTTCCCCATGTACCGCAGTGTGTTCTTGATATCTTCCTCCATTTGTTCCGTTAATCTTTCTGGTTTCCTCCCTTTTTAAGTTAATAAATCTTCAGTTCTATTACCTGGGTCTTCTCCATCCGGGTCCACCTGCCTCCACACACGTCAAATCCTGACAGTAACTTTAATGACCCTCAATCACCATTACTGGCACATATATACGGTGATGCACTATATTGCGCTCGTAAAAGGCAATAAACACCTGCAAATAATATAAATGCAAATAAGGATTTCGCTTCGCTTTTCATCTGCTCCTCCACCCAGTAAATGATGTCAATCGAGTGGATGGGTATCGTCACGTACAACATTCTGCCCTTCATGAACCCACTGGGAACAGATTGCTTCATCAACTACTGTTTCCAATGAATCCATTTTAACTGTTTTGTTATCCAACTAAAGACGTTTTTCATATAAGAGATTCAGGGCTGCAGTTACTGATGAATTACAAATCTGTAACACTTTAAACTGTCTTACCTTCTTCTCGACAATCCTGTAGAACAGAAGAGATGAGCAACTGCATTTGCTTGAATATAAATAGTTGGTGCTCATTCATTGATTTATTTTACATGTGTGTGTGTGTGGGGGGGGGGGGGGGTCAAGCCATGCAGACTTTTAATGAAGAAAAAAGGTTGAAAAAAGACGATGCATTTATTTGAATATTCGTTCCGCGGGGTGATAAGTTCAGAATTTGTTTGGAAACCAGATGACTTACAGGATGCAGCTGCAGAGCTGTGAACCCTTTGTTATCGTGACTTAAGCCTTTTTCATTTGCATTTTTTAAGTCCAGAGTCTCATCTCGCAATTTGAAAGGAAGTAAGACCAAACTATGGCGCTCGTGATAATTTAATCGGTTAAACAATCATCCAAATGGTCAGTTATAATTGTCTTTCTCTTCAGGTGTTTCTACGTGTGCAGAGATTCTCCCAAAAATAACTGGAACTTGTGGCACACATCATTTCTCTCTTTGAAATGTTTGTTGTGTGTGTGCTGATGTTTTCACAGCAGTATTGGACCCCATCAGGTTTCCCTCAGATGTCTTCACACTGTAGGTTATCTGTAATTTCCCCAGAGATGGGTTAGCAGCCCCGTTCCTGATGCTTCACCATACGGCAATGCGCCGTCACTTTTTGTCACTTTTTTTTTGCTCTCTCTCTCGCTCGGTATCTCCCAAGCTTCAGGCTTGTTTACTTCTATTTATTTCCTCCTCACAGTCTTTCCTGCAGAGGCCTCACACTTTTCAAAATCGCTCTTAATCCTCTTCATGTCTGGCATCATCATCACCAACAAACTCAATGTTAGTTTGTCC
>CAAKHC010003531.1:0-15810 GCA_901007825.1 Macroramphosus scolopax | reverse complement strand
GTAAACATGCCGTCATCTGTTATCGACTGTGATGATCAGTAAAAATGCTGTCTGTTATCTGTTGTTATGGGCTGTGATGATCAGTAAACATGCTGTCTGTTACTGTACCTGCTGTTATGGGCAGTGATGATCAGTAAACATGCTGTCTGTTACTGTACCTGCTGTTATGGGCAGTGATGATCAGTAAACATGCTGTCTGTTACTGTACCTGCTGTTATGGGCTGTGATGATCAGTAAACATGCTGTCTGTTACTGTACCTGCTGTTATGGGCAGTGATGATCAGTAAACATGCTGTCTGTTACTGTACCTGCTGTTATGGACAGTGATGATCAGTAAACATGCTGTCTGTTATCTGTTGTTATGAGCAGTGAGGGTCAGCAATGTGTGTTTTGTGGTTGCAGTGAAAATAATAAATCAGTTATTGCACTGTACATTATGCTTTTCATTCCTTAGTGACATATTACTATATCCATATTCTCAAATGTATAATGGTTTCAGGGAGGAAAGGAGAGTTTTTGGATTGTGGCTCTTGCAAATATATTTTTTCGTCAATGTGGCTCCTGATTAGAACAAGGTTGAGTACCACTGCTTTAGCTGATGTGCTAGAAGGCGACTGGCTTTATCACCATATTCTTATTAAGAGCAATGAGACTTTAGCAATAGTCTCTCTGCTGCCCCTGTTGACAGGAGGTCAAACTGCCTGAAGGTGAAGGCGCTGTTTATAGAGCTCAGGAGATCGTCAGTGCATACTGACGATCAATGTTAAGGACGGCTTTTGAAAGGTCAGACTGTTTAGCTTTCCTAATTTTGTTTTGGTGTGACACATGATATAATGTATCTAAGTAAGCTTTGAGGGTATCCCACAGTAAAGTCATAAGATGTGTTAGGAGGTTTGTTTATCCTAAGGAAAGTGTTATCGATGAGGAAGTAAATTCACAGAAAGAGGTGTCAGATAGGAGTCAGGAGTTCAGTCTCCATAGGGGTCCACACGGTGGGAATTCAAGTCAGTATCAAGAACCAAGGGAGCGCGATCTGAAATAAGTATAGGTAAACATTTTGTGTTTGTAACCTTTGAGAGTAGAGAGCCATCAACCAAAAAGTAGTCAATACGAGAAAACGTGTGGCGGACGTGGGAAAAGAATGAGTAAAAGTGTTAAGTTTTTGTGAATTAGAATGGCGGCAACTCCCTGGAATCAAAGTTAGAATGAAAATAATGCTCAGCCCAACGCAGGCGAGTCTCCTGGAGAAAAGCCACATCTCTCTCAACTGTTTTAAGTGGGAGAACACTGGATCCCTCAGTTCCCTCAGGTGGAAGCATCCATCTGACTCATCGTTTTCAGAGGCTGCGGTGACACAATTGTAAATCGTGTACTTTTTAGCGCAGATTAAACAAACGCAATGATTTTTTTATTTAATTACGTTTCCGCACGGAACACCGGTTGAGAACTTCTCCGGACCCCCCTATTAGCCACTCCAGGCCTGAGAACCACTTCGGCCTTTTATATCAATTTGGTTTTTAATTACATTTTAATATCTATCATCTGCTCCCTGTGGGTTTCTTGAAAAATGCATATTTAAATCCCATATTAATTTTTCTTTTGGCTTTGTCTTAAAACTATTTATATCACTTGGCATTAAAGCAGCGTATATATTCAAGAATTCCAGCTTAAGCTTAAAAAATATGAATTGTTTCGTACACATTTTATAAATACATCAATGAATCAGTACACTGATTAAAATAAAACCATATTGCTAGAATGTTATCGTGATTATTTAATGTTTAACAGTATTTTGTAATAATTATATTACAATGATGCGTTCTGGAGGTTATAAATGTTTAGTCAGGCAGTAGTTCACACTGATTAATCTAATTGTGTTATATTATCCAATTTGTAAACAATGTTTTAACCGTTAACAGAAACTTGTAACCTTCATACAACAAATCCTGTTGTGATTCGTTGAAAGACTTCTGAAATCCAATCAGCCTCACATGTTGATGATTTAACAGTGATGACATGGTGGACAGCATAACTGCTTTATTGTTGCAGCATGAAGGTGAAGCAGTGTGAATCCGCCTGATGACATGCCACAGCTTGTTAAATAGAACTGCGTCGTCGTGCGGTTTCACTCGTTCATGCACCCGCCGACCGATGAAGCAGTCTGAAGTTAGATTTCAAAGGTTTCGTATAAACAGGTACAGTTAGTCTATAAAACGCTCCAGAGCAGCAGACGGTAGTTTTTAGAGAGACAGCAGCTACAATACAAATATTTCCAGGAGGTGTGTGACCTACATTAAAACAATAATAATATACTGATTAAATAAAACAAACTATTGGTCCAGTGAATTCATGACGTGACAAAAAAATGCTACATATTCTAAATATATTTCACCTGAAATTTCCATAGTTACATTGTGATCTTTAGGTAAATAAAATAACTCTCAACTGAATAAATCCTACATATACATCTTTACAGTATGTACACTGACACGTCCCCAAACCTGCCAGCCACCACGACGACGACAGAAACTCAATGCAGGAGCTTATTGTCCACGATCACCTGCTTCAGAGCTTCACTGTTAAAGCCAAGTTCAAGCAGTAATTAATGCTCCTAAAATGAAGGTTTGGATACAGTAAATACATTTCTAAAACTAACGTTTGGCACATTTACTGTCGTATCCTGTCACACTGTAAAGATGCGTGCAGTCCTGCACATACCTGAAATAAATCAAGACATGCACTACTGAACATGAGTGACATGTAACATGGGAAATACAGGAAGTTCCCACCGTAAACTGGTGCAAAAACAACAATGAGGTTACACAGTTGATTAACTACAGTATTAGAGAATGATTTTGGCTTTTCAGAGAGGAGACAGGCACACTGCCGTGTGCAGAGCAGCAACGTAGTGAGTGGGCAGTCCTCCAGAAGGGGTTCATGACGGAGGGTGGTGTCTTTAGTGTGCACGTTGTGTTGTTGAACTGGAGGTGGAGTCTCCTCCTATGACCCCTTTGGACAAAAACAAACGGCAGAAAGATGTCTGCCGCCTCCACCAAGTCTCAAATTGGTCTCCACGACACTTTTAACATTCACGCCGAAATATCGGCCTCTGCAGAAAGTCCAGGTCAAAGAGGGCAAACGGGAAACAGCAGCAGCAGGAAACAAAACACCACCAACAGGTAGATCAGAGGTATTGCAAGCAGATGAATCTATAAAGGGATCGTTGCTGTGGACTGTACAGTTTGTTGTTGCATGCCCTGTTGTCACGTTGATGTCGTAAGAGGCCACACAGGAAAATATTAGAGCCCGACTGATGTATATTGGCATTAAACAGATAATATCGGGAGCACAACATGAAAACTGTAGAAAAACGTCAGTTGATATGGCTGTCGACAGCAGGGGAGACCAGGGGCTGTTGGAACATCTTGAACTCCTCCAATCAGAGACAAGCCAGAATGATGACGCTCACTGCACATGCTCAGTTAGATTGTCCACTTGATCTGTCACGTTTCAAACTCAGAGTTTTGTTTTTTAGATCGTGTCTAAGAAACTAACCTTGTAGTCTCTGTATTCTTGAGCTAAACTCAAAATTAACATTTCAGTGATATAATAAATACAGTCTATATAAAATATGACACTTTAAATTTGGCCATTTTAATTGAAGAGTGTTTTTACAGTTTGTGTACTTTTACCAACAAAAAAAATAATAATAATTTCCCAATTCTGAGGGTGCGTCATCCAGTGTAGGTCGGACTGTAGAAAACACAGGATGGAATGAAAACTAAAGACAAAGTGTTTGTTTAAATACATGTAGTTTGAGTGGTGACATTGTTCTGTTAGGGTCAAGAAGTACTTTAATATCTGAATTAATTGCTGGAATATATAAAAGGTCAGTTCATCCAAACTCTAGAGACATCTTCTCTGAGATGTCCACCTCGATACGATGACTCACACACATTTATATTATTGTCTGGGCTCCAGCGTTCCAGGGTGTGTTTTATTTTGTAATCCTGCCCTCGGGTTTGACTTCCAGTCTTCTGATTTTGCCGCCAGATGTGGTCGACCCACCTGGATCACGACAACGAGAGATGCTGAACGTCCGGTCGGGACGCTCGTTTCTGTACATTTGTTTTGAAGAATGATCATCTTGATGGAACTACAGGAACTCTGTTTTTGTCTACTTTGGATGAACTGTCCTTCCTGTTTGATTCTATTTGTGAGCGTTTCCTTTACTTATTGCCAGTCAGGAGGAACAGAAGCAGGAGATGGTCATTGGCTGATGGAGAAGTCGGCCTCCAACCCGTGTTTGACTGGAATGAATCTGGCTCTGCAGTTTGTCCTGAGCTCAAGTGTGAATGCTTGGACAGCGTGTGTGTGTGTGTGTGTGTGTGTGTGTGTTCAGAAAGGGGGGTCGCGTTGTACAACATTAGTTTAAGGCTTACATTACTTCATTGGATCCTTCATATTTGAATCATTCCTATAAAAGTATTACTGTAAAAGAGTCATGCTACTGAATTGTCTTGTTCTGTGAATCTCTCCAGGCCTCGTTAGTCCACTTCCTTCTGGACAGATCCATCTCTCCACCTCCGAGAATATAAACCATCCATCCACACCCTCCTTCGTTTGTCCAGTCCAGAGATCATGGTGGCTCCCGTCGGGTCCTTCAACACCACAGCTTGATGTGAAGCTCACTTGGGGCCCAGCAGCCCTCCACTCCCTTCCTTGGTGCTCCCGCTCCGGCCCCAACACCCTGCGGCGATGCTCATACTCCTCTGGGATGCTGCAGCGACCCCCCGCTCCCGCTCCACCTCGGACTGGCTCAGTGTTCGCTCGGTCCGCCCCGGCTGATGGGGGGAGCTGGACCCCGCCCCTCCGGGCTGCTTGGCGGAAATGGTGCGAAAGATGTGATTTCGTTTGCGGAGAAAGTCTCCTCCTGTAGCTCCCAGCCCGAAGCTGCCCTTGCGGAGGACCATGCGGGCGCTGGCAGACTTGGCAGGACGAGACCTCTGGTTGTACTCCAGCTGGGACAGGTGGGAGGCGTAGCCGTCTGAGATGAACTGGAATTACAGAGTTTGACTTCTTAACAAATGTGCAATTGAAACCTGTTCAGATAAAACATCACTAACTTGCTCGCACATGACCTTTAGTCCAAAAGGACACAACAAGCTGTAATTGTAAAATGAGGATTTCTTCTCTACCTGACATTGCTGCTGCATCTTCTTTGTGGGCCTCCCCACGATGTAGATGTGGGATGGAGGCAGGCCAACAGCCGTGTACACAGAAATGTCCTTGGTGGAGCCGTAGGCCGCAAAGATCCTCATATGGGCCTGATCATAGAGACAGGGGGGGTCAGCTTCTGTAGGTGTCAGTATAAAGCCGCCTCTAACTGGACCTTCCTTACCTCGCTGACCAGCGTTCGGAGGAAGTTGGCCTTGTGTCTGAGCGGGTCGTGAACCAGCCCGTCACAGAAGGAGACGATGCCGTGAGGGAAGTTGTGCTGCGAGAGCCAAGCGACCACACGCTGCTTCTGCATGTCAGGACGGCCAGTCACGTACACGATCATGTAGCCCAGGTCCTGCCAGTACCTGCAAGACATCACAGGTTAGAGAACGGAACGAGAGAGAGAGAGAACGAGAACGAGAGAGAGAGAGAAGGAGAACGAACGAGAGAGAGAGAGAGAGCGAGAGAGAGAGAATGAGAGAGAGAGAACGAGAGAGAGCGAGCGAGAGAGAGCGAGAGAGAGCGAGCGAGAGAGAACGAGAGAGGGAGAGAGAGCGAGAGAGAGAGAGAACAAGATGCTTGTGAACAAACTAACTTCAGTATCAAGGTTTAAGATGCATTTAAAAGCAGCATACTGTATCTGTGTTCTAGAAGCTCTGACTGGATCCTCACCTCACCACATCCACAGCTCCTGCTCGGACCTTCGGGTCGCTGCCCATGATGGACACACTGGCAGCAAATGACCCGTCAATACTGAAGACGACGAACTCGGTTCCCCGAGGGACGATGGTCAGATAGCTGTCAGCAAAGGTGTGATCGCCCCTGTTGGGTAGGGAAGGTAAAGAAATAATCACGAAGGGATGAGATGTACAGGCAGGTGGACTGTGTATGTTTATAGAATACCTGACCACCATCTTGACAGGGTACACCCCGATCCCCAGCCGGCTGCCCTCAGGGATCCCATAAGAGACACGTCCACTGCTGTTGGTGAGCTCTGTGTCGAAGTACACCCACTCCCCCGACGGAGGCTGGGTCATGATGTGGACGTCGATCTGCAGGGAACAACGAGATCTCGTCACCGCCGCTGTATACTGTACGACCATGTGATGACACAGAGGGTCACACAGCTGCACCTGAACGCATCCTTACCTTCTCTCCAGTCAGGGTGACCATGTCCAGAGGGCCGTACATGAAGCGACCCATCACCATCTGGGCACCGTCCTCCGTGAACACGGCGTCGTTCACACGGTGGTTGGCCGTCACATTCTGGTTAACAACACACCAAATTAAAAGAAGTGATGGACTCATTGAACAGCTGAAAGAAATAGTAACACGATGTCTGAACTTTCTAATGTCTGACAACGGAAACAAAGCAAACATCATGACAGGAACTTATTTATTGTACTTTTTACATCCTGTAGTCGCCGCTTGTTGCCTGGCAACGGTTCAGAGCCAAGAAACAGTCTGAGACGTAAGAGAACTAAGCTCTTTTTTCTCTGCTGTGGTAACATTTGTTTAAATCTCTGCACTTCCTGTCAGCCAACATCATTAATGAGGAACGGAGAGCTCACCCGAATCTTCACGTGAGTGCGTTTGCGGAGCCACTTCTCACGAGGTTTGGACGGCGTGAATTCAGATACTTCTTTACCATCCAGCTCCAGAATACTGGAGTTCTCATGTCTCATCACCTACCAAATGAAACAATGTTTCACAAGCTCATATTGAATTATTAATATAAAGTATAACCTCACTGAAACACTTTGAGCCAAATGCTAATATCAGCATGCTAACAGTGACTAGTGTTGTTTAGAACACAGTGCAGCTGGGGCTGATGGGAAGACGTTTGAAGGTACTTGGTCAGAACTTTCAGTGCCAGTTTAACTGAAGTTAATGAACATGTGAATCTAATTTAATGACAATTGATTAAACCGTTGAACAAAAACTCCAGTAAAAAGTGTCTGTGTTGACTCCATGGTTACGGCCCTGCTGTCCGTCAAGCCTCTCACATCAAGTAATGACGGAAGTGAACAAATCTGCACATTAACGCTCAAAGGAAATTAAACGACTTTCCGAACCTGTCTGAGTAGAAAAGAGACGACGTCCGTCGACTCCCAGTAGGAGGCGTGGAAGAGATGTGGCAGAGCCACGGTGGGAAACGCTGTGAGGGCATCAGGGCAGTACAGGGCATAGTCCATCCTCTTACTGCCCCACCACCGGGAGGCAACTACAGCAGGGACAGACAGAGGACAGGATTACTGTCAACGGGCACTGCACATCTACAATCTGTTCATCCACAGATAAACAGTGGAGGAACGTTGAAGATAGACGGCTTCAAGGGTTTCACGAAGGGGTTTCAGGCTCTAAACTATGGACGCAGGTGATGAGTTGTAAAGAGGTTCTGATCGCACGCTAGCAGGAGAACAGCTCAGACTCTGAGAACCTTTGTTGCAAGTCTGGTTCTCACGAAACTGAGCTGATAAGAGAGGTCAGAGAAGAAGGTCTGGTTTGTCATTGTACTACTGAGGAGGACTTTCTGAGAGGAATATTTGAGAGGAGGAAGGAGAGAGCTCAGGAGATGAGGATGCGGCCTGAAGCCGTCCATCATGACCTCGTACTGCTGCTCCCAGGGTACCTTGCTCTATGTTCTTCAGCACCCCAGGTGACGGGGCCAAAGAGCTGATGTCTGTGATGCAAGAGGTCACATCCGTGATGTCAGAGGTGACATCGATGAGGTCAGAGGTCATTTCAGAGCTCACGTCCGAGCTCTGCTCAGACTCCACACTGTCAGGTCGGGAGAACACCTGACGGATTTTCTTGCGGGGTCGAGGGGACGGACTGCGAGGGACAAGTTTACTGAGGTGTAGCGGCAGCTTGGACAGCAGACTGGGTCTTTTAGCCTGGCTGAGCCGTGTGTGTGCTGAGGTGATGTGTCCAAGGGAGGAAATAAATAAAGACGTCAATGTATAAATACCAGCTTGTGGACACAACGTGGGCCAGACGGTTAGAAGTGGTCGGAGGTCAACTTACTCATGGCGATGTTTGAGGCGGTGTAAGAGTCAGCTAAGCCTGACACCTGGCTGACTAAGCTGGCCTCGCTGGCCCTGCGGGTGCAACGAAGATGAGGGACCCCCGGTGATGTCGATGAAGGGTACAGGCCGTCGACTAAGATCGGAGAGTGAAGAGCCTCCGCTGCGAAAGATTTAACACAAGATTTACATTTATTTTTCTCCCTGTTTTACTTCTCACCACAATATGTGAATGTTCAGCAGAATGTTCTGGTGAACCTGACGAACCCAACAGATACTGACTCTCTGTGTGGGGCTGCGAGGACGGCCAGTTGAGGACGGGCACGGGGATGGACGTCTCAGTCATGGTGCTGTCCTGGCCGCGGTGGGATGCTGCAGAGCCGGTCTCCATCAAGAGGAGCTGAGGGTTACTCTGAACGGTCTCCACTAGGAGGGAAGATAGGAAGACATGGACATGAGCTGGATGACACACAAACATCAAAGACACTGTGTGTGTGTGTGTGTGTGTGTGTCCTCACCCAACAGGGCCGAGTGTCCGTCCCCCAGAGGGAAGCGCTGGTAGCGCGGCACACTGAACGGAGGCAGCAGGTGGAACCTTTTGTCCAGGAGAGGTTCGAGTCGAGAGGCCGACGGGTCGGCCGGATGAAACAGGTTGTAAACCTGCTGACAGGCTGGACGCAGAGCCGACACTGGAGTGAGGAGAGAAACAAAACCAGAGCTTTAAAATACATTACAACACAAAATGAACCCAAACACTGAGAAACATTGTGTGAAAACTACAATCACGTCCAAGTGGACATGAATCCAGATGTTGCAGGCCAGTAACCTCTTTAAACCCCAGAGGACCCACAGTACAGTGAGATTAGGTCAGAAACACGACCTCTGACCCCTGACACCTGCAGCTGCTCGAGACGTGCATCCATCCGAGTAACAGAGGCTAGAAATAACCACTTCCTGCTCCTCTGGGAGAAGGAACATGATCAGAAGAGACACTTTCCGTTTGCAGTTTTCTCGGATTAAGTAGAGAAGACCTTCCTCACCGTCTAACGAGGGCACCACCGTCTTCCTCAGTGCAAGCACCAACCCCAGAGGCGATCCGAACAGGAAGAAGTCAGTCACCTCGAAGTCAAACTTTCCCAACGAGCCTCCCTCCAGCATGGTGCTGCTGCTGGAGCGCCGCGAGCCGGACTCGCCGTGGAGGACGCTGCAGTGCAAACTGACCAGAGACACAACATTAATACATCAGCTGAGATCTGCTGGAGCGTCTCGGTGTCCGTCTCTGAGTCTCACCTGGTCAGGAAGGCTTGGTGGTGTTTGATGGTGTCCAGCTCGTAGGTGGAGGAGTCGCTGCGCTTGCGTGGAAGCTGCTTCTTGGGGTCGTCGGGCCCCGAGCAGCGAGGGATGTCAATGTTGCTCCGGCTGAGATGGCGGCTTCCTTCGAGGGACGGCGACGAAGGAGAGACGCTGTTTATGACAATACCTGGGGACAGCAGGTCTGTGTCCTGAGGGACGGAGGGGGACAACTTGTCAGCTGTCAAAGTATTAGAATAAATAATAAATTGAGGGGGTGCATGTGATCAGTGATACCTGCACACTGATGGCGCTGCCCCTCCTGCTGCTGCTCGGGCTCTCTGACACCGTCACCGAGCTGCTGCACAGAGCATCGAAGCCCAGGATGCCCCCGACGCAGTCCCCGATGACACACACCTGCATTAGAGGGCAGGTCTTACACTACTGAATACACACCTACACAATGGAGACAGACCCCCCCCCCCCGCCCTCCGGGGATTCACTCACCCGGCCGGTAAACGACGCTCCTTCCAAAGACTTGATGAAGTCACTGTACACCTGATTGGCCCGCAGGATGACGGTTGCCACGGCGTCTTGGTACTGCGGCGCAGAGGTAGCCAGGAGTGGCAGAGCAGCCAGCGGGATGTGGTCCTGACTGCTGGACAGGCAGCCCTCGTCATAGCTGTAGGGGCTCAGACTGCAGGGGGGGGGGACACGTTAGCGCCTGTCTGTGTTTCAGGTGCACAAAGTAGATTCAGCTGTCAAATGCATCGCTTACTTGGAAACTAGCGAGAATGCGTCGACACATACAGCAGGACAGGGGACCATCCGGATGGCGATGCGGCCCAGCGCCGAAGGGTAGTGAACCCTCATCACGGTGTCAAACGCCCCACTCAGGGTGTTCACGTCCGCCTGCTTGCTGTTCTGTTCACCTGCAGGCCAACAGTCAAATGTTGCAGGACAGGATATTGTAATGTAGAATAATATGATGGGATGATGCTGCCGCTGTACCGGAGCCGGAGTCCAGGATGTTTCCTCCATGCAGGACCAGGACCAGGACGTGGATTTTGGATGGCTGATGACGCTGCTGAGACACACAGTCCTGCAGACGGGAGGACAGACAGCAGCGTTATGTTCAACATTAGATCTGTTCTCTGGTGTTTCTACTAAGGGATCTATTGTAATCTATATTCCTAAGACGTCTAATGTCATTCTCCTCCTCTATAATACAGGACTTACATTTAGCTTTCTGATGAATCGACGGACTTTTCTTTTGGAGGCGCCGCGCTGGACACGCAGATCGAGAACATTAAACATCCTCGCAGCGGTGAGGTAAACTGTGAAATCTTCTACCTCTAGAAGCATAAAACTTAGTGGATCTTAGGATGACTGAAAGCTAATTTAGGAGGAGGAGGAGTATTATCTCCAAGCTTTTAATTACGGGTGTTAATGTGAGAGAGACACACGTACCTCCATGTGCGTCTCCTCATTACTCATGGCTGCGTACTCCCCCCCCGACTCCTGATACAACGTCTCTGTAGAAGGAAACATGGACTCTCTTATTTAAATACAGCATCCATGGACCTGCTCATGTCTCCGGAGGGAATCGAACCAGCGACCTGCTACTGAACCAGAGAGCCGGAGTCACTCACCTTGTGCTTCATCTACTTCCATCGTTTCGATCTTGTCCATCAGATCGTTGGAGCTCCATTTGGTGATCTCCTTGGCGAACATCTCCTCGTTATCAGAAAAGTCCTCTGCAAGACAGAAGAAGACCTCAGTGAGAGGAAGAGAAGGGAAGTCTGTCTCATGACATGGACCTGGATGACCAATGTTCCTGGAGGATACTGGATCTAATCAGGTGATCTCCTCTAGATCTCCCAGGCTTTAGCCTCAATAGAGAGCGGACTGATGAGTCCTGCATCCTGTGGATGTTACAGACATGTCATGTCATGTCAGTCATGAACGTTACAGACCACAGAGCAATCCAGAAATCTCACATGTCGTCAGAAGACCTCAACTTTAGCAACATCAGTTTATTTTACCATTTGCATCAAAGAACTCATCATCTGTGCTGTCCTCTGAGTCCCGGGCGATGCTCTGCATCCTCCACTCGGAGATGCTCTGATGAGACGGACTTCCTGCAAACACACAAGCACATGAAAGTGATTGACAGCCGACAGGATTGGAGTGATGATCAGAGCCTCGACGAAGGTCCTCCCGTGTTCTGGTCCTCAGTTTATGACACAACAGGAAATCATTGTTCTTAATGTCATTGATGAAAGCCCCTTCACCTCCTCTCTTAGACGACCTGTTGGAGGATCTGGAAGATGTTGACCACTGTTTGGTGAGCTCCCCTCGAGTCTCCAGTGAATCTCCCAGCTTCGCTCCTCCTCCTCCTCCCTCTGCCTCTGCCGTGGATCCGGCTGTCTCGGCTCCCTGCTCCTGGTCCTGGCTGACGGAGCAGCCATTCGTCTCCGATCCTCCCTCCTCATTCAGGCTGTATTGCGCCATCTTCTTGGCTAAAGCCAGCTGAGTCTCCAGCTCCAGCTGCCTGATGTCCTCGATGGTCAGCCCGTACCACTCGTCCTGCCAGCACCAAGCCTGCCGGTGGGCTCGAACCATCACTTTACGCAGGCCTGGCAGGAAGGATTGAATAATAACAGTAATAACTGTTGGTTGGTTCCTCTTTGGTTCCACTGAGTTTGATAAAACAATCAGCTGAGTAGATTTCTTCTAATAATACTCCAACCTTAAAAAAACATCCCAAAATAATCCAGAATTATTCCCTATTTCCTGAATTGTCATACATTATATATTATAACACATTTCCTTGATTATTCAGAACTTTTTCCTGTCTGACTTGTCAGCAAAACACCTGCAAGACGAGAGAAAGGGGAAGAAACAGAATCAAGAACCGAAGGCGAGGCTCGCTCTGACGGAGGCCGTCTGCCGAACTCACCCACGTCGTGGATGAAGCGTTCGATCTTGGACTGCATGCCCCAGTATCTGAACTCCACTTTGCAGAGCTTGTAGGCACACATGACGGACCTCTGACAGGGACTCTGGTTGATCTCCTCGATCCAGTCCTCTGACAGCGGGCCCCGCTTGGTCTTGACCGACTGATACAGTTTGGGGTCTTCTTCCACCAGGTACTCATGAGGAGGGATGTAGTCCTTGACGATGTCTATGGGGTCTGCAGGGGGAAAGAATTATTATGAATCTGCTAAACAGACCTGAGCTGCAGGTAGCAGCAGTGTGTTCTGGGTAATCGCTCCCAGCAGGGAATGAACCCGACCAGACTGCACATGATTCACTTGGTATTCAGTCTTTATCCCACTGCATCGCTGTCTGTGTTGGTCACACTGGGAACCTTTAACTCCTCGTCCTGCCTATGAGGAGACGTGTGTCCGTGCATGTGGACAGACTCACCGACTGTCCTCTGTCTCTTCTCAGCAGACGACAGACTGAAGACGTCCCCTTGATCTCCAGTATCTGGTTTATAATGTGTCTCAATGTCGATAGAGAACTTCTCCACGAACGGGCACGTGTACCTGAGGACCGAAGCAGAGACACTTGTTAGAAGTTATCATTATCTCCTCAGTTTAGTGTCCAATTATTACTTCTTAAGACGACAACCTTGTTCAGGTTAAGGTAAGTAGAAGATTCGGAACAGTTCATGTGGACATTTGTTTATGAGACACAATGTGAAGTCCAGTAAATGTAATTAACATCAACTGGAGATCAAACCTTTCTGGGAAAGTCGGGTCGGACATAAAAAGTTGGTGCAATGAATGATTATCTGATTATTCAGCTGAAATTGTTCCAAATAAAAAAAGAACTGCTCCGTCAGCAAATGTTATTTCATTATCTGAATTTATGAATCTGGAAGTCGTATAATAAAAACCATTAACAACATTTTACTACTTAAAGACGCCGGGTCTCATCCCTTAATGCACCGGAGGATTCCTGTGTCTCCCTGAGACATTTGGTTTCTGTCCACGTGACCATCCATCATTTTTAATGTCTATGTGACAAGTATTTCTTCTCACCGGGTCCGTGTGTAGGGGTACGCGTTCCACGACTCCTCTTCCACTCGCAGGGCAGCTTGAGGCAGGATGGAGCAGAACCAGGACGGGATGTGTTTTCCGATGTGGTACACCTTGTGGGTGTACTGACCCGAGCCCCCGGGGCCGTCCTCGTACGGCTTGTTCTCCAGGATCTCCACGCCGCTGCCCTCGCCACAGCTCTCCTCTCGGCTCTTTTTCTGCAAGGGCGGCAGAAAGATGGAGAAGGAGGATGACCACGGGCACGGGGGAAGACATGCAGGTTGGACCCAGAACCTTCTGTCTGGGAGACGGAGTGAACCACGGCAGCGTCCCGCCGCTGGTTGGATTCATGATGAAATCTTTGTTTGCATGATGGTTTAATCTCACTGCTGAATCGGCCGACCTCACTGGAGATGATTGAACACCTCCTTCACTCCCTCCCTGGAAACGTGCGGCAGGTTCTAGGACGATCACAATGTGAATACAAATCACGGGGATCGTTATTAACAGCGAGCGCGGGGCGCTCGGGGTCGAGAGCGAGAGCTCAGATCGCTCCCTGACGAAGACGTCGGGGAGGCGATATCAGTAATGAAGGTCAGAGGAGGCAAACAGCTGGAAAATTGCTGTAATCTAGCAGGTAATGTAATTTAGGTGAGGAGCTGAGGGCCTTAAATTACCCTTCTAGTATCTGAGCCCCGTCTGGTGCAGCACAGGGCAGAGAGCAGGACGTATCCGGACGTATCACAACATCCTCTTGTTGTTGGGTCAAAACGCCCGAAAGTCAAAGAAAAGTGATGCAACTCCACAGAACAATTTTTGGACTGAAGTTAAAGTAATAAATCCAATAACATCCACATGGAAGTCTTAAAAGGTGGATTAACTTCTCCGGTTTGGGGTAGAAAAGAAGAAAGAACAACATCTGTAAAGGTGAAGGTGTGAGGAAAAGTCTTGACAATTTGCAGGGAAGGAAGAGGAAGGTCTCAGAGTGACAGGGTGAGAACGATGAGGAGGAGCAGAGGAGTCCATGTCCAATTTGAGGAGTGCTACCAGCTCAGGTAGACACGCGCCGGACCACGCTGGTGGAATTCTAATGGGAACGGCTCTGCTGAGGGTCTCGTTTCGGCCAGGCTGAGCAGTCCCTGAATATTTCATGTGACACCACAAGGTCAGCGTGGGCCCGGGGTGCAGCAGCACAGGAGCCCCCTGCAGGCCGCCTGCAGCAGCACCAGGAACCTCTAGCTTTATCACCGGCTGCACACAGACGTCACGCAGCGCTGCACGGCTGGTCAACAACCAGGAAGAAAAGTTCCAGTTCTTGTACATATGACATCACCAGACTGAAACCTTTAACACGTCTGTACTGCTAATATTCATTAGAAATCCTCACAACGGATTCTTATTATCGGTTCCGTCTGCATCTTCAGTACAAATTGTGTTTTAACTGATGAACGTCTCATTTTGGAGAACGAGGAGTTCAAACACTGCAACACTTTGGAACAGTATATGTTTGTATGTGTGCACCCCTTGTCTATGAGTCATGTATAGATCCTAAACTGTACGCAGTGTTAAGAGCTGCACGTACTGTTGTCATGGTAACGCCACCATGTCTGCGCCCCCTCCTCGCCTCCTCTGCCCAGCCCGTCAGCATCTCCCCCTCGCCCGTATCACAAACAAATGATGGCAGCGACTGCCATGCTGCAGCTGATGTCACCGGTTACCGTGACAACCAGCGCTCAACTGTGACGCTGAGCAGGAAGGAGGGGTGCAGCGGTGCAGCGGTGGGCGCGGATGTGCGGCTCGCTTAAACGCTGCACATTATATCAGAGATGAGATTCAAGGCGGATGGAGTCTAATCCTCCTGGCCGGACGTCCACATCTGCAAACCTTTGCAGCTGATTTATGTTAGTCACTGATTTCATCTACGTCTTACTGAGACTGCAAATAACAAAACACCCAGTAGAGTTGTCAAGAAGCTGTTAACACAAACACTCCACCAGCATCAATCAATAAACAATTATCCCATGTGAAGGATTACCAATTCCAATGCTCTGGACAGGGAATTGAACAACGACCCCCTCGGTCCCTCATTGGCTGGTATTCTATGTTGTTAATGTGATTCACTGCATCGTCATGTTAAATGATGGAAGACGATACAGAAGCTCTTATCTGGAACCAAAAGTACATCAAATGTTTAATGAATCCTACGTGTTGTATCTCCTGTAGAG
>CAAKHC010003530.1:0-13840 GCA_901007825.1 Macroramphosus scolopax | reverse complement strand
TTTCCCCCCCCCCCCTTTTCTTTTTTTTTTGCCCCCCCCCCCCCCCCCACCACCACCACCACCACCCCTTCCTCCCCCTTGTGGGATCAATAGCAATCATAACACTTACCAGCTGCATGCCACATATGAAGGCCAAGGTACACCTGCCACTACAGCACCCCATGGTGTCCTCACTCTCTCCAGTAGGCCCCCTTGGAGAAGAACTCTGGATAACTCCCAAATCTCCAGCTGGACCTCCAAATCAGAAAGCGCCTGAAGCGCCGTCTGGCTGGCTGTCAGCCCAGGTAGAGGCACTCACTGCTGGGCCTCAGAGAACAGAGAGCAGCCCCTGTACTCTCTGGAGCTCAGGGGAATAAAAGGGATATTACTTCATTCAAATGGAGGGGGTGCTGACAGGTAAACGGCTTGAAATGTGATCCAACATCCAGGGGTCAAGGATGAGAGATGGAAGCTGGGCGCTGGGGATGATTCAAGTCCCCACTTGAGCTCTCCAATTTTAGTCGCTTGGTCAATCAAGTGCTGTGATGGATTCTGATTGATTGTTCTGCACAAAAAAACGGCGCAGAAAACATCCAGATTTCTCCTAATCTGGACACAAATACTTGAGAAATCAAAGGAATCCTTAATATAAAAAAAAACAATGGTGACAATGACAAGGCGAGTTTCTAGTCCACAAGACTAGAAAGTCCGGTTAATAACAATTATGAATGTTATAAATAAGACTTCAAAAGCAGAAATAGATTTGGAGATTAGATGGGTATATTCCGCAGATTAAAAGATCTCTTATTGAATAATCCGATTACTTGAATTGAAAGCACCTAATTTGTTTTAAGGGCGGAGGAAACAAGTGAAAGTGGCTCCTCTCAAGACGAGCTCCTGTGCTCTGCTCTCAGGGGAAGTAAAGGACATGTCGAGGCATCATCCTCCTCATCCTCCGGGGCTCGTCCGCGCGCAAACAACAACACAGCGATGAATGTGCTCAGTGTAATCCGCTTCTCCTTCCTGGAATCAAGAGTTTTATCCACTCAGAAAAACTGGTGAAAAGTGTCGGTGGTGTCAACAGCCGCTGGAAGCTGGTTTCTGTGTCTCTGTGGGATGATCAGCCTCCCTCCTCCGGTTCATCTCCCCTTCATCTCCCGCAACATATGAGCCGCTGCTCCGTTAATTCCCCGCTTCCTTCCGTCACATCTCCCGATTCAAAAGGATAAACAGCAACGCGAGTCCACATGTATGGAGAGATGTGACATGTCAGGTGGAAGCGAGTCTCCCAAACGCAACGTTACAAAAAAAATGGCGACAAGAGCGGAAAAATAACGTCCAAGTTTAGTTTGTCATCTCCGGGTCGTCTTCAAGGAGTGAACCGGGGAGACAATGGGAACCGGGATGGACCAACGGACCGAGAGAGACAGCCGAGAGGAGCGTCTCTCGCCTACCATCTATCAAGTCAAAGACTGCGACACGAAACAGATGTTCCGGTCGAAAGTTTCAGAATAAAACCTCATTCATGGTAATCGTGTGAAGAATGCTCATCCATAGTCAAATAAGTCGACGTAGCTCCAGGTGTATAAAACAAGTGTGCAGGCCTTTCAGTGTCAGAAAGGTGTAGCAAAGTAGTTAAAACCTTCATTCTGTCGAATGATCAGTAGGGGGCGACATGGTTGCAGAAAGAAGTCTTATATTATTACAGTCTATGGGTGCCTATGAACATTTTTACATTGCTGTCTCAAGAGGATGTCAAACCCGAAACGATGCATCAGGGTTCATTCGAATGAGATGCTTTCAAACCATGGCTCTAGAATAAGTTCTGGACACAGAAGTGCACTGAATTACGAAATTAAAGCTGTCGTCAGTCACCCAGCATGAACACTGTGATAGCTACTAATTCATTATGTACTAAAAGTTGTAAATATTTCCAGATAGCTGAGTAGAGAGTTGTAGGCATGAGAATGAGCCTGACACCGAGCAGCTGGGAGGCTGGGTTTAATGAAATACTAGTTAGCTTGCTCTATGTGCCACATAAATGCTAAAGCATGTGCAGAAGATTTTACCAGGCTAGCTGACATTTGCATGATGATGTCATTGGGCATAATGACGCCACCTAAAAAGTGAATGCTAAGCTATCCTAAAATCAAGTTTTAATTTAGAAAGAGGACTGGGAATAAGATTTGTCAGAGGTTTGAACGTGTGTTGGGGGTTGTTGCCCAGAAAATTGGGGAATTTTTAATTGCATTTCCTGCAATTCTGCACAATGTACTATAATGATAAATTTGCTAATTGACTTAATTTGAAACCAACGTTTTTAGTGGCACCTGTCTATACACAAATATGGATTATCCTTGTTAATTTTATAGGCGTTGTTTCATCGGCTTCACCGCTTTTATTTTGAAGGCCTGGCCTGCATCCCCGTCGCAGCTGCTTCTGTCTGACTTGATGGAGCTGATGTTCCGCTCGGCAGGGGAGCGGCGGGGCTCTTTTCACTCCAGACGTACAAACAGACCGACATGAAGCTCTGGTCGGTGTGCAGCTGCTCAAGAACATGACCGTCAACCAGTGTAATGAACGAGCCCCCCATCCTCTCCAACGCAGTGGGGAGTCCTTTCTGAGATGTCAAGATAATCATTTTATCCTAATATCCAATTCCCTTAATTGAGAACTGAAGGGTTTCCTGCCAACCTGCTATTAAAGCTGAATATTGTTATTGAACAATGTCATGCATTTTAAGATTGCTCACAACTATCCATTTTATTCTAACAAGCCTTAGGTTGACCCTTTAGGGACCAGCCATCATTACTACTTTATTAGATGGTTATTAGTAGTCTTTACTACATCATTACCTTAATGTACTCAGTACTCACGGGTTGGAAAACAACCATCTTCTTACCCTTCAGTTTGACCTCAACAGTGTTGGGCTTGTTCCTCTAAAAATTACACTTATTACTCATTTCACAAGCAATATCATTATTTCACTTCTTGCTAACTGCTGACATTAGTTTGTTATACTACTGGCTATATTACTTTTCTTTTACGAGACACAAACCTTGTAATTGTGCACTTCTCAAAATTCCTACGTTCCATGTGAAATTGAATGTCGAGGCGATCGTCTGCAAGCGGCACAGCGACGGCTTCAAACTAGTATTTTCTTCTTCTGCATAAAGATTCCTGGCTGGGTGAGAAGCACACCTGTCTCAGGCGTCCTCCACTCCCACAGAGGGCTCATCTCTGCTGGGCTGTTGTTGTGTTGTCATACTAGGTGTTGCAGAAGGTCTGATAGTGGGTTTTCGTAGTGGAAAGAGTCTTATTACCACCGCCGGCACTCAATTTACATTTGACAGCAATGCGCTTGTCATCTTTTCTCCTGCAAAAAAAAAATCAAAGTAATAGGAATATTTCTGTCTGTAACACTCTCAGGCAGCCAAATCTGTCCACAGACATATAATACATATATATAAAGGTATTTCCTGCAGCAGTAAGTGTCTCTAAGACCACAATTCTAGGGTGTTTGTGTACATGTGTGTGTGTGTGTGTGTGTGTGTGTGTGTGTGTGTGTGTGTGTGTGTGTGGTATGATATCTCCTGCGCCACGCCTGTAAAGTGGCCAGCAGTTTAAACAGACACAGGGGTGTAGAGGCTATCACTGCTTTACCTATACAATATAATGGCCTGTTTTCCCCTCACCATCAATCTCTGTCACAGCCTTCCCCTCCCACACACACACACACCCAGGGAACAACACACTCGTTCAGACGCACACAGCCGTAAACAAATGCACTCGCACACCCCGATCTGAACTGCACACGGTGCGACGGGTGCTTAATTATGCCGCTAATCTTGAGTGACAGTGGCATGTATAATGACTGATTCCCTGGGGCCATGTGTCAAAGCATCCACCCATTCATCCATCCATTCCTTCTTCTATTTATCATCTTACCTACTTAGTCATCCATCCTTCACCCCATCTGCCCAGAATCCCCCCCCCTTTTTTTTCTATCTCCATCCCTCCACCTCTCTATGTTTTCTTTTCCTTTTTTTTTTTTTTTGTTATTAATGTGCCCCTTCTAATAACTTAGCCCCTCTAATTTTCCCTTTGTCGCATGTCATCTGTTGTTTCGCAAAGGGTCACTGACCAGGGGCCTCTGACCACCGGGGCCCGGCCCCTGCTTCGCCTGAGGTTGAGGCCCCCTGGTGTTTTTTTTTAACAACAGTCCAAAAAAGGAACGACTCCATTTCTTTGTTCCTGTGGTAGTAAACTGAACATCTGTTTCGAACAATACCAACCTTGAACGCTTTTCAACTAGAATATGACGATTGTTGTTGTAACTCTATAAATAAACGAGTTTAACCGATGATGATGTGAAAGTGGAGCAGCGAGGTGAAGACACACAACGAGCTGGTAGCAGGTGTCCTTGGAAACAGCAGCCACGTCACCACCAGGTTTATTAAGCAGCTTATTATGTTCACCATATGCTTATATCATCACATTCTGTCCTTGCAAACTACAAGGAACTGGTAACGTCAATATTAAAGGAAGCAGGAAAATAAAAGAGGCAGAGATGACACGTTGTATTGTTCTATTCCAACGTGATGAATGTGAGGTAACAATTCCTCCGTGTTCCCGGTGGTCACCTGCAGTGAAACACTGCACCGCTTTGCAGACGCTCTCCTGTCGTCGATAAAAAAAAAAAAAAAAAATACTTGAACTTGACTGGGAGAGAGAGTGACAGAGAGAGGGAGGGAGAAACAGAGCGGCAGATAAGCTACATCTCCTTCCAGATAGTGAGATAGTATGTGTCTATTACTTTATCTGTCTAGACCAGATGTCACCAGATGCCTGCTGCTGCCAGCCTATCTCAGCCCAGACACACACACACACACACACACACACACACACACGGACCACACAGACCTTCTGCCGCTCTGACATGCTATACCTCCTACACCTCGTCGTATCCGACAACAATCTCACTGCACAGCTAGGTAGAGAAAATAACCTTATATGAATGCGGAATCGGTGATTGAACCTCTGAAGAGGAAAATCTACTGTTTACACCTTCTGAAATTCAGATAATGTTTGACATGCACAGAGAGGCAGAAAGATACGGGGGGAGGAAGCGAAATGCCCCGAGAGACGCAAAGCACAGCGATGGTGAGGATGAGAAAGGAGCGTCTGCGTTAAGGATGCAGCAATGGAGAAGAAACCACAGCTCATGGTGACAACAAAATAAAAGCGCACAGTGAGTCATGTTTAAGTCACTGAGGTGACATCTGCACGCGGCACAAAGAGACGAGAGCGAAGCACGTAGCTATTGACGGAGAGGTTTTGCATCAGCGGAACAATGAAGAAAACAGAGATCTCAAGCTCCCTCTGTTGAGTAATGTTTCTTCTTGCAGTAAATGTGAGTTTAAAAGCTCCTTCGGTAAGTAAAAGTAGCTATTTTACCAGCTCCTCTGAACACCAGCCAGACCCTCTCTGTTATTGATGCTCTCCACGGGCGGATGCCTTCTTTCTCTCAGAAAAAAAGGTGAGCAAAACATTCCGGGTATTTAAGTGGAATATCCTGCTGACTAGCTGATTGTGGCGGAGCAGATGAACCCGAGGCTGGTGGAGCAGTGAAACACGAGCACCAACCAACTTGGCTGGGTGGAGAGTTAATTAAAGCGTCTGCTTGCCTTTGACTGTCCATCTAAGAGAGATTTACATGTGCTTGCTTTGAATCCAATCTATTATACATGGGGATCCATTATGTATAATGGAGCCACGGAAAAGTGCGTTAATGCAAAGAGGAAACGTTTTGTCTACATGAGCTGTTGTCCCATTCCTCCACAAGGAATATTCCCACGGGCCCGATGGTCCTGAAGGTTCCACAGATGTCCAATGGGCGACATGCCTGGTGAAGCAGAAGGCCACCGGAGAACAGGGATCTTTCCAGCTTCTCAAAACTGTGTGCACAACCCCAGCAGCACAAATTGTGACATTATGTTGAGGGTCAAAGGGCACAGCGATGAGGAGCAGAACCTCATCCTGGTACAGTTGGTGCATCTGCATGATAGAGGCACTGAACAGCATGCAGGTCGAGGCTTCTGTGGGGAGGACGTGTCCTTAACAAGCTTCCCTCAGACGTTCCCGAACTGTCTGTGCAGAGACACTCTGCAGTCAGACAGATGCAGTTGACGAATATTCTATCATGAATCGATCGTCCGCGGAGCCAAACTGCTCGAACCGACATCTTCGTCGGCTCGTTGTTGAACATTGAACACAAACAGCTGCTGCATATTTCCAATTTACATGCCGGCTTGTAACATGCCAATCACGCGCTCCCTGTTGTCTTGTGGCATCTGTGTCATTGTGATGTGACAAACCTGGAGGATTGCGGTGACCTTTTATTGACCCCATCAGGAGCAGCACCTGTGTCGCGATCCCCTTCTAATCATCAGCGTCTTGATATTCTGCACCGCTGCAAGAGACGGATCATCTTCTGCAGAAACAGGACGTGCTCACTAACTGTGCAGTAAACACACGTGAAATAATTCAAATTGTGGCTGTAAAGAATTCAGCTGTGTATTCAGTGCAGCTTTTATGCAACACAGCACATCATGAAAACACGGCCTAAGCCTGAGGGAGGGAATGTGACGCCGTATTTAATAGAGATTGTTCTATTCACAGTTTACAGAACATGCTGTCGATTTCACAGAGAATCTCAAGTGTCGTCCAGGACGCATATTGGAAGAGAAAAGAAATGATAATGCTTATAAATGCTGGAAGAGTTTAAAAGAATTCAGTCAACTTATAAAGACGCCTTCGTTGTTACGTTCAGTTCAGGTTTTCAAACATGAACAGAAACGCAATTCCACCAAAGACAAGCGAACACAACTGGACGTGTCCTTCACAAATCAATTCTGATGTTCTCACAATACCAATTTTGGTTTTCTCAGAAACCGTACGAATAAAAAAAAAAAAAAACGTGGGTTTGCCTCGACAGGTCACAGAGTGTGTTTATTTTTATCTGCCATCACTAAAGTTACGCTATGAATCACAGCGTAATTCAGTTTTATTTGTGCTGCTTGTCTGAGGAAACATTTCCCCTTCTTAATAGACTCTGTTGGTGTGTGTGTGTGTGTGCTCATTTCACTGCATGTATTCAGTCATGTGTGTGTGTGTGTGTGTGTGTGCCTCCAGGCTGACTTGCCTTCCCTATTAGACCTGGATATTGCAGCGGTCGCTCATGGGAGCTCAATACAATCAAATGTGTTTGTCATTTTTATCAAGAGCTGAGTCCAAATCTTTAAAGTAAATCACAACAAGCTCTAAGTCCCATTTTCCGATGCAGCCTTGGGTCAATTCCTCCCTGACACGTTTCAAACAGGCAGTGTGTCGTATTTAGAGGGATGTTTTTTGGGCAGCAACCGAATTAATATTCAGTGTTTTCATTAGTGTTTAATCCACCTGACACAGATAATCGTTATCTTGTTGTTGTTTATGTCCATGTAGGGAGCGCGGGGTCTTTATAACGTACGACTGGACAGTTATTGTCTTCCTGTAGGATAACAAGGTGATTTTAGCTGTTGGGATCAATGACGCGGTTGCTGGTGCCGGCTCGGACGTTTGCGTTGGGAGAAGTTTAGGATCCAAACTTTTGAGAAGTGTAGGATCACGTGTGAGTGACCCTGCTGGATGATATATGTTTCCCTTCGGGAGGGATGGATCTCACATGATCTCACACACTGCTCCTTTAATTCTGCAGTTGCTGAAGGGTGTTGCTAGGATCTTGAGTCATTGGGGTCTCAGCCAAGCCCAGAAACGTTTGATTTGCACCCGATAATTTCAGTGTAAATTGAATATAAGATGTCCGTCTTCGGTGCAGATCTGATGGACTTGGGGCCAAACCACCTGACCAGCCTCCATGCGGGACCTCTGTGACATCGTTGACCGCAGACAACCCGTGATGACCCCTCATCTTCTCCAACACTCAGGGCCCGATGACGCAAATGCAATATAGGTTCATTTTAAGACAGATTTGTGGATGTAATTGCTGCGTTTTGCTCCTTACTGTTTCTCTGACCCATCCGTTTAACCAAATCACACATTTAGGATATTCTACGTGATCTTCTTTTGATGTCCCCCCCCCCCTGGGGAGACCCGCCTCCAAATTTAAAAACCTCTGCTGCAGGTCATTTTCACCGTTCGAAATCAGGGCCGTCCCATTTATTCACAAGATTTGATTATTACATCAGCATCTATTTTCAGAATCAGTGCGCCGACGATCAGAAGAAATAGTTCCAAACGGTTCGTGTTGGCATCGTGGGCTGCAAGGTTGGACAGACTGACCCCCCCCAAAGTGTTGATACTACCAATACTGTGCAGGTCTGAGCAAGGAGAGTCACTGCTGTCTTCAACTGGACGTGTCCTTCCCTGGTAGCTGTGTCAGTCTGCACGCAGCAGCTCAGGTCTGTAACACTTACTGCTCATTCTAATTAAGACAAAGTAAACTGGGACAGAACGTTTCCAAAGTTAGTCAAATGGGGCATCGCGTTTACAACCTGAATGATGTAATGAAAGAGACCAGACAGGGAACATTCAGGGTCCGTTTAGATCAGCCTGGATTTGGGAGGAGCTCCATTCAAACCAACGACAGAAAGAAAAAACGTTTTACGGTTTAAGACTTTCTTAAACCGTAAACTTGTATTTTCTCTGCACGAACTACAATTAGGGCAAACTGGAACAAGTGGTGGTCAGATCTCATCAGAGCAGCCGCCTGCTGTGGTGAGATCATCTGGTGGGGGAGCGTCGTCCTCAGAATGTCTCGGCTCTTACAATATTTAATACCGGATGTCTCGCCAGACGATCACAGGCTCGATCCTCTAACGTCTGCTGATGTTCTCTCCAGATCAGAGTAGAAACAGAACCTGATGCTGCTCCCTGATTTATTATAAAGTCCACATAGACGTTGGGTTTGTTGTCTTTCCACCTGCCAGCTATCTGACGAATAATCGAATGACATTTCCAACCGCATGACGTTTTGATTACAGCCTGGATTGTTTGCGTTTGACCTTTGTGGGACGCAAACCGGACACGTCGGACAATTGAAACCATGTATCATCCTCGCATCGGTTCGATTAAGAGAACTGACCTTTAGATGTGAGCTTAAGATATTTACCTGAGCAACATAAAGAAGGATCAGGGAGAGGCGAGCAGGAGGGACCGCGACGAGGAAGATGTACCAGATCGACTGATCGATGAGACAGTGAGATATGACGGAGGACTTCAAGTCTTCAACAGTTAGCGGTGGAGAGGTGAGAGACGGCTCCAGTACAAAGAGGTCCGGTACAGCACAGAGAGGGCGCATGAGCAGCAAGGCCAGAGGCGGAGGAGGATATGGAGATAAATAGCGAGAGGAAAAGAGATGTAGAAAAGAGGATATTGATTGGTTAAATATGCATGAGGTGTCTGGTGTGCAGCTCCTCATCTCTAATGGCTTCTGACAATAACGAAGCTTAAACATCATCTCCCGGAATAACTGTTGTTAATATCGCTTTTTATATCTTTTGCTACATGAAAGACGTCAGTGAGTCAGCAGTGAAGACTTCAGGCGAGGTGGATTGTGTTTACCTTTTGTCTTTCCTGTTGCTTTTGATGGGCTGTAACAGAAGCTGGAGGCGGACGAGGTGCGGCGGGCGGTGTGCAAACTAAAGATGTGTATGTCTAAGTGGGTAAATCAGGTCTTTAACTGATTGCTGCTGATGTGATGTTTATCTCTCTTTTTTTTCCTTTCACATGCTTTCAGGAGCTCGTTCTCATCGCAGCTCATTAAAATACCGACTGGCTTGGATGTCGCGGCCCTCGGCGTCTGACGAGGCGAACTCTTGTGTCGATATGAGATGCAGGATGCTGTGGAGTAACTCCAATGTGAACCCCTTCTCTTCATTATGACACCTTAAAGCAACTGCTCCAGCCGCCATGTCGATGCCTGATACATCATCCTGGCGCTACCTCTTACTTCACTCTGTAACTTTACTTCCAACCAGACTGCGCGAGCTCTGCGAGGCTGCACTCGGGCACAGCGGTGCTTTGCACAAAACGCTGACATCGGCGTGTTCGCACGTTAACACGCTGATGTTGTCGAAAAAGAAAAATATTGCGTGTTCATGATGTTTTTATAAGCAAGCAAACATTTGCTAACTAGCCCGACACGAAGCGCGGCGGAGGCAGATGGGGGCGTCCTTCCTTCGCAGGCTGGTCATAAACCAGGATATCAGACAGATTACAACGCTGGAGGCTGGAGATGAAGAATGAAGGGATCACCCAAGTCAGTGATGAATGTCAGTGTGAATTCATAGAACAATGACATTAACGTCAAATTACATTCACTCATTTGGTGTATGGATTATTAGTCCCTGAGCTCTAATTGTTATTCCTGACACCGTGACTTTAATTTCCACTTCCTCCCTGCTCTCTGCTGTCTCTCCATCTGTCTCGCTCCGCCTCTGCCAACACGGTGTGTGTGTGCATGCCCGCCCGTGTGTGTGTGCGGTATAACGAGCAGTTGCTTTCCAGGTCTGTGAACTTGCATCAACACACAGCGTGGTTTGGCGACTCCGACCGACAAGTGTCATTATGACGGCGCCGCGGCAGATCAGAGTTAAGATGACTTTTACTCCCCGGCCAAGCTGCAAAGTCAAAGAAGCTCACACACACACACGATCCAGGTGCTTGTTCTGGTTCGTCCACCTGGCGTGTGCTCCCTTTAGACTGTTTCCTGTTAAGAGTTGTCAGTGTGAGAGCAGCCAGATATATTAGTGAAAGGTAGGAGAGGACAACATAGTGTGGACGGCTCTCGTAGAGCGCCGACCTTCGATCAGACGACCTCTCCATCAACTCCACAGCAAAAAGCACCCGAAGAGGTGCAAGCGGCAGCTTCTGATTGAATCGGTTGAGTCTGTGGTGTTTCTATTTGATTCTATCCTCTCGTAACACGTTGACAGATGTAATAAACCCTGGGCACATTGGATTTAGCAGATTTCAAGCTAATACACACGTCAACTCCTCTGTTTGACATAATTATCTGAAGCAGCAAGAAATATTTCCTGGCCAGCACACTCGGCCTGAAAACACTGTGTGTGTGTGTGTGTGTGTGCGTGCGTGCGTGCGTGTGTGTGTGTGTGTGTGTGTGTGTGTGTGTGTGTGTGTGTGTGAGGTAGTATAGCTTTGGGGCTGGTTTATATTTGCATAATGAAGTCAATAACACTGGTCTCCTGGGAGGGAGCATGGTGACATTATTACTAATTTAATAAGAATATGTGTGTGTGTGTGTGTGTGTGTGTGCATGCGCTTGTGTGTTCGTGCGTGTGTGTGTGTGTCTGCAGAAGGTGGGGAACAGACGGAGGGGTTTGCAGTCGGGTCGATTGAGAGCAAGATAGATGCAAAAGATAAAGAGAGACAATCAAAGTTTTTCAGGGGCTTAAGAGAGGAGCAACTGGAACAGGCTGGATGAAGTAAAGGAAACGGGGACAAGAAGACTAAGAGGTGAGGATGAGAGGAGGACATCAGATCACGGAGAGGAACAATGTTCAGGAGGGGGGAGAGGAGAGAGGAAGAAATGGGAGAAGACTGAGGGGAGGTGAAGAAGCCAGAAAGACAGAGATGTATGATGGATGTGCGAGTGCTTCTTTCTTTAATCCCACACTGTTCGTCCTACCTGTCCTCTGCTGGTTCAAGGCGTGCAGCAGTCTGACGTCCAGATCAAGCAGCTGGAGCCTCGCGGTAGAAGAACTAACACAACACACACACATTTATAAAGTCATGCAGGAATTACTCTACTTTCAAGGTAAAGGAGAGTTCTGGTATTTTACCTCCAGATTTCTATAATGATTAATAAGGAACAACGAATTGGAATCCATCCAATATTCAGCAAGGACGCAATAACCGGCTGTTATAATCTTTATCTGACAATATCAAAGAGAGGATCTGAATACACAGACTCATCCTTTAATTTATAACAGCAGGGAAAGCCGGCTTTACTGTGATTAAACCCCCCCAACAAGTATTGTCCGTGTTTTGTGTCAAGTCTTAACAGATACAATAAAACAATCAGCGAGGCCAGACGGGAATCAAGCTCAGTCTGCAGCACTCTCACAAAGGGAAGCGAACCTGTGTGGGTGGACGAGTGCTTTGTGGGGCCAAGTGTTGCAGTAAGCCGTGGCAGCGAGCCAGCCTGCACAATACCTGGAACCTGAAACGGGCCCAGCTGAATGGAATGCAGCCATTATTGAAATGACATGACGTGAGATGTACGTGACATAAATTTGAGACGTGCTACATTTAAAATCTGAATAAAATGTCTGCAGTAACTTCAGTCAATCATTCCGCCACTTCCTGTTTTATATAGCATCCGGTAACTAATTCAACTTATGAAGAACACTTGAAGATGCATCAGTATGATGAGAAATACCTCAAAGGACAGAAACCATCTGTGCAAAAAAATCTGGATTACAGTTTGAGAATTTAGTTTTGTTTAAATCCAACTTGATAACAGGAAGGGGGCGGGGCTAATGACCTTCACTGCAACGTGTGTGTCTATCAGTGCGGTTACATGCAGCAATTAGCATCGTACAAGACAACTACCGGACAATATCTGGGTTATGCAAATTCATGTAAACAGGGGCATATCAGTTACATCGAGTCAGCATCGGACAAGCATCGGGTTTCTCGTTACCGGATAAGCGCACCTGGGTAACTCGGTAGTTGCTCGATGGTTGCTCGATGCCAACATAATGTAAACTGGTAACGAGAAACGCAGTCTGCGCATGCGCGACTATTTCCGCCGGCGACTTTCACCCGGACATGGAAGGAGACGAAGACAGCACGAGCGACGCAATAAAAGGAGGCGTTGTTCCAGGACGACGTCAAACGACACCATGGCTTACCACCTGTCATGAATCTGTGGTTAAAGCTTGAAGAAATACTATATTAAAGACTCTAATCGAACGCGGTCGGCGCTCTTCTTCTACGCTTCTACTATGCTCACCGCTCTTCTTCTACTCTCACCGCGGCCAAAAGCGCTCCAGCGCCACATAGCGGATCGGAGTTAGCAATGCTTCGGCCGGTTTCTCGATTGTTTCTCGAATGTTTTCTCCGACATGTACTTTCGGATAAGCCACAGCAGGGGGTCACAGCGGGTGGTAGGAGGTAATTGCGTTATCGGGTAAGCTGCCCATGGAAACGTACTGTATGACTCATACAGATCAAGCTTTGCATGATCCTGCTGACAGACAGACGGACGAGACAGTCACTGACGGGAACAGAAGCTTCCTGACGAGGCGACTAATGATTTTTCTTTTGCCAAACTTCAAGATTGATTGCTGCTGACAAACACTGGTGTCTCTCAGGGTTCTAACTATCCAAGATAACAGAGGAGACAAAGCTCAAGTCAAGATAGGAATTTGCTTTTGCACAATGCAGAGCCTTCAGGGTTTGAGTCTATATGAGTGACTTTGGGGCAGTTGGATCATCTTCCCGGCTCCCGTCGGCTCCAGCTGTGTCTCAGAGCAGCCACAGTCGTGTGCTTGTCCGAGGAGCCGAGCCTCGGTCGAGAGCCCGAGGAGCCAGACTTTGTGTCCGCAAAGAAACAAAGATATCCTGTGACTCGGAGTGTGATGCTCCGAGAAACAGTCCGGTGTAACCTTTCAAAATATCACAGGTACCACGACTTGTCTGCCTGTTATCTCTTCACCCTTCGGAGTTTTAGCCGGAAGGGAAAATTATTGAGGATCTATCAGTGTATCTCCCTGTTGAACAAACACACACACATGCACACGCACACGCACACACACACACACACACACACACA
>CAAKHC010003528.1:18975-29156 GCA_901007825.1 Macroramphosus scolopax | reverse complement strand
AAAAAAAAGGGGGGAAAAGGGGGGGGGGGGGGGGGGGGGGGGGGTCATCTAACATGGGACAAAGGAGGATCGGTAATGTCCGATTATAATGTACGTCATTTTAAAATCACACCATAAAACATTTATTTGATGTTTATTCTCCCAATGATTGTTATGCTTAAAAACACTTTACAGCGCTTTAACTGAACCACAAGTGTCCCACGTTAGGCCCACATGAGTCTGCACGAACGTATTGTCTTGCAGATGTCAAGACCGTCGTTGTCGGAGGGATGAAATCGGATTAATTTAACTTTCAAACAGCTGAGTAAACATTCTACTGTGACTCTGTGTTTTTTTGTTCAGGGCACGTGGTGCCGTGCTGCATGATATTAAATGATGTGATAATAGAGGAACGGTGTTTGGCTGATTTGCAGATGTTTATTGGCTGTAATGCAAATTTAATCACTCCATGCATATTCTGACTGTATGCACATGTCTGCTATAATAAACACTTGTATTTACCGCTGCTCAGAGTCGAGGCACAACAGGTCATATGACTTGTGAGAGAGCACAAAGTACATAAACACACACACACACCAACCAACAGATTCACACTCGTGTCTCCACTCACCGCCGACTCCTGGCTGGTGCAGTGGATGCACGTTCTTCTCGTTTAATTCTTCATTCCATCCTCGATTACTCGAGGCTGCAATAAAAAAAAAAACTGTGAGACGCTTTGTCGTTTCGGCTTCTCTGCCACAACTTGACGCTCCCTATGGCATACATCTTCTGGAGGAATGTGGGGGGAAAAAACACTGGCACGGATTCCAGAGGTGGTTTATCCTCCCGGACAGGCTTTACGCTTGGCTTGGAAAAGTACCTCTATCTTTTTTGGAAATGTCCCCAGCCTGCTGAGCAGGGAGGGCAGCCTGCCAACCGCTCTGCACCTGTGTGCCTCAGCCCAACAGCTCTTTGGAGGGGAAATAGTTTGGCTGCAGTTGAACTGCTGGTTGGACAAGTTCGGTTGTTGGTAGTAAAATCTGTTCCTCTAGTCCGATACCTGGACGAACGTGTCACATTCTGGATTTCACAGTCAAAGCTTTAAAACTGCTGGGCCTTATTTGGTTGGAAGAAGAGGCACATTGTGTTATCAGGAGGACCTGCTGTATGAGTGCGTGCATGCGTTCATGCGTGCGTTGGTGCTGGCGTGTGTGTGTGTGGTAAATTACAGCACAGCCAACTCCTTGTCATCATGAAATCCCGTATATCATCATACCAGCAAAACAAAACCGAGCTGATACAAAATTGCGGTTCGCAAAGATGACTATGAGATAAAGAAGATGTTGACAACCGTTATAATTCAGAGGCAGTCGGGCTCGGCTCTGTACGCTCTCTTTCAGGTCTTTTCAACTTGGAAGTGAATCGAGTGAAAAGAAAACCAGAAGTCTGAAAGAGCTGTGAAAGAGAGACGGGCTGGACGTTGGATATATGTGTCGAGTGTATGCGAGCGCCAGCGCTATCTCCATTATTAATCAGCCATGCTCGGTATGGAAAACACTCTGAGGTTTTGTATATTTTTTGGCAGGAATTCAAATACCTCACTTGTCCCTTGTGTAAAATCCGGCGTATATTACAAAAGATTGGCACGAAACTCCAACTTACCCTCTTGTATTATAAATTTCATTTTAATTTCCGCATGCTTATCTTCCACTTGTCCGTCCTCCTTGCGAGGTTTCCGCGCCTATGTCATCTGGGCAATCACCTTGAATGGCTTTAAGGATGCACCTTCACACATCTGCCGGAGATAAAATCTTGACACGGTGCCTGAACAGCTGTCAAACAACAAAGACGAGAGGTGAGAAGTGAGGCAATCACGGAATGATTTACCCATGATTCACCCTGGGGACTGGAGGTGTTCCAAACCAAGATGCCAAAAAGGTCTCTTAATTTTTAGCTCTCCATCCACATGAGGATCCACTTGTTGTTTTTAAGTAGGTCCTGATTAGATTAGTGGACTTATTAGTTGCTCGGTGAACGGAGAGGGAGATCGATGAAACAGAAATGAAACAACACCTTCAACTCACAAGCATGCCGTCTCTCTTTGATGTCTCCTGCATGCGAAACATGTTCATTGTCGCCTCCGAAGGCTCTTCATCATCCAACCTTCACTCAGACACACATACACACACACATTTCTGCCCTCAGGGGTTCAAGTGCGGCGAGACCTCGAGCAAACGAACCAGCGCCTGTCTTTCATTTTTCCAAAAGCAATGAGCGAGGTGGAGGCCAAGAGAGACAGAGAGAGAAATTACGGGACGCGCTCCCTACATTCCTTCCAATTTAATGGCCGCTGTAGTATGTCCTGTTTTGACAAGGAATGAATTTGGGCCTCAATACTCTCCCCCGTTTCCTACCAGCAGATGACTTAAAGCCTGGTGGTTGCAGCATATAAAGGGTTCACTTCCAAAAAAATGTTGGATGCCAGTTTAGTCCGGTGGCCGATGAGTCCACTTCCCTGTGACAAATCATCTTAAGTACGGTTGAGGTGTTCTCTGTCTTTCCTTTAACACCCTCCAGATTTAATCTCTCCACAAGCTCCTGTTCGGATCAGGTCATACAGGCGGACTTATTGCGAATACGTGCTTATTCACTTTGTTCATGTAGTGCGAGGAAGGTTCCACTTCTTGTTTTTCATTTCTCCTTTTCTGACTCAGGTTGAATATTATTTTTGTCTTCGAATAGATGCTCCCGTCAGACAGCCAGTAATTCCCCAAAGTGCTCATAAAAACGTCCGTTCATACGTTACAAAAGCAGGTTGTTAATCTTTTGAATGAAAGTGATTTGATTTATTTTGCCTGAAGCAGCTATAATTAATAGTTTTATGACAACAAAAAAAAGGTTCATCCAGCAGCTCTGTTCAACTTTACAGTTTATTTTTTTTAACTTACCACTATTGTAGGATCGTTTCAAGCCTCAGTCAGCAGCTGTTTTCTTTGATGAAGCTCAGCTAAATCCACTGCACGCTACCTGCCCACAACAAACAGACCAACAAAGTTAGCAATCAGTCAGTGAACATAGTGAAGCATTTATCAGCTGGAGAGCCAGATTTCTCCTGCAGGAGATTACACGGTGAACAACTTAATTTTGTTATATTTCTTTAGCTAAGTAACATTTTAGATGGACTTGGGGTGTGGCCCATGCTAGCTCAAATTAATAGAGGTGTGACTCTATAAATGCAGTTTCTGCTTTAGTGCCTCCTATAACGGTGCTTGCGTGTGAAAGTTTAGTTTGAAAGTTTCCTCTTAAACACAACATGCAGAGCCTTGATAAGATCTCCTCCTATAATCCCCCTCCATTTACCTCTTCTACGGGCCGCTGACTCCACCAACTGGGAGGAACACAAGCCAGTTGACCGTTGACCTTGTGCAATTCTCATCCCTTTAAACTGGAACGTCAAAACAGCCTGAGGCACTTTTACAACGCTGGACATTAGTAAGAGTGGTAATAAAACCACACCCTCCTTTTACAGATTGACCTAGATGAGTCAATTGCCTCCCTCGGGGCTAATAACGTGATGAAAAAAAGGTTTTAGGAGAAACGTCCAAGTGACGGACCATCAATTATCCAAAGACATTTACAGACCTGCATCCTGAAACCAGCTGGGATGTTCATGTCTTTGTAGCAGTTCTTGATTCAAATATTCAGTCACTTTGCACCTGGCAAAATATTATTCAAGCAATATAAATGTAATACCTAAATAACTAAGTACCCTGTTTTTAGGCCTGTTTTGCTAAAAACAGGCTACATGCTAAGTAGCCTGTTTTTAGCCTAAAAACAGGCTACTTAGCATGGTTCGCTAAGTAGCAAAACATGCTAAGTAGCCTAAAAACAGGCAGTTCTTGATTCAAATATTTAGTCACTTTACACCTGACAAAATATTGTCCAAGCAATATAAATGTCATACCTAAATAACTAAGTAGCCTGTTTTTAGGCCTGTTTTGCTAAAACAGGCTACATGCTAAGTAGCCAGTTTTTAGCCTAAAAACAGGCTACTTAGCATGTTTTGCTAAGTAGCGAAACCTAGCATGTTTCTCCACTCACAACCACAGGTTGAATGTGTCCTTTAGTAACCTTGTTCTTTTTATTATTGGTAAAAGCGGTAGCATACAAAATGAACTTTTCAGGCGAGGTACAGAATGACAGGTACACAGACACATGTCCACCTGGTGGCGCTATGATCCAGACAAATGTGCTTGGCCAGCAATTCCCACTTTCTATAGCGATTATTCACACAACCTAAAATGAACGCATTCCCTGAGTTGAGCTAAATCTCATTATAAAAGGTCACGCCCGTTTGCACAACTTTTTGTTCCCGCTAAATTTGGAAAATTGCTAACTCCTCCAAGGCTATAATAAGCTCAACATGACAACGCTAACGACAGCTGAAGCCCTGAGTTTGTGTTTCTGTCATGCAGTTGTTAACATGGTTACAACTGGAAACAATCAGATAGCCTCTGAGTTGTTGATCAATGTAGATCAGTGCAGTTTTTGTTTGCTGTTGTGTTGCTATGCAGATTTTTAAGTGTTATGGACGGGAACTTATTATAACTAAGAGAGGATTCTCTTGATTATAAGATTAAAAAACATTTGCTCTGGTGTGTTTTCTTGGTTTGTGGTTGAGAGTTCAGAGTGCGCTCTGTGGTGTCAGTCTGGTGTAAGTTTTTGCGAGGAGGGCGTGACTGTAAATCTAAAAGTGCTCCAGTGGTGAAAACGATAATGGTGGCCTTCTGGTCTTATCATACTCCAGAGAAGTGTGTAAATGTGAGATCACAGCAAGAGGCAAAAAGAAACTCCAGTAGTGGAGCACAAGATAGGAGAGCCGACACAGATAACGTCAGAATCAAATTCATGGTTTCCTTGCAGTGGTTTCTCCACACTGGAGCTCTTGTGTTTGATTTAGAGGCCGTTGATGCCAAACATACACCAGTCCTCCTTCTCTTTCTCTCTTTCTGCAGTAATGGTAGAAGATGTTTGTGAAAGCCAGGACATTCCTGCAGGAGGGTGGTAGGACTTCTCCTTCTGGGTCTTTTACTGTCAGTGTCAAACCAGTCGAGAGCTATCAGCTATCTGTGCGTGTGCGTGTGCATGTGCGTGTGTGTTTTTATGCTGCGGCATAAACCCTTGGGACGTGACGCAGATCATTGCCTAGCTTCCTCTCATAAAACCATAGACAGTATACACAGTATATATATATGCATATACATATATATAACTTCCTCACTCATCTACAGAACAATTATGGCTCATTTTTATAGGCCTCTCTGGAGCCATAGAGGAAGCTCAATATGCACTCGGTTGCAGAAGTGGTCTGGGTGACGGACAGATTGGGAAATTAACAGCAGCCACCAGCATTTCACTGGTAAATTATTTGCTGGTAAAAGCGTTTCTGTAAAACAGGCAGATAGACAGGTTCAAAAGGGCTGCTGTTCTGGTCTGTGTGATTGGCAGGTAAAATATTCGGATATGTGGTCTCATACTACAGACAAAACAGACAGATAAGGACACATTGTCCTTTAATCCAACTTAATTATCCATAAAGTAGCCTTCAAATTAAATATTTCTCATTTTGACATCAGTTATGAGCCCTATCTCATTTCAAACGCATTATAGTGCATAATGAAAAAGGAATGTTCTAATTCGTAGGTCCAACAACAACTAAGTAAATAGCCAGACAATAATATATGAATGCAACAATCTGCCCCCTAGTTTCTCTATCTAACAGACAGTACAATAACCCACTACAGTATCAAGAGATTTATTGTGGCTGTTCGTTGTTCTGGCTCATTGGTGTATTTGGTTTGTCTCTTTGGTCTAGTGTCATCATGTTTGCAGATGATACGCCGTACTTTATTTATCTCGTGTGGCATGTTTTGCTGAATGTATTGGGAGTACATGTGGATATGTGGACTCACTTAACGATACAGTTTTTTGTGTGCAAAACATCAGCTGGGTTACAGCTGTTACTTGTGAAAGCAACGGGCTCTCACTGTGAATAAAGATAAGAGGAGTGAGACCTTCTAAACCATGAGGAGGGCCAATAACTTTTTAAAAGACTGAGAGTGTTTACTGTCTGCTGGCTTAGATTCTGTATGGCAGATTAAGTAGTGAGAGCACTGTTCCAGTGGCGAGTGGCTATTGATAACCAGTTCATGAGTAACCTATTCCGTCATTCAATAAATGATGCAATCCAACTGACCCAAAACAACAAACAGTCAAACTGGTATCCACAACTTTGGAATTTTCAGCATTTAATAACAAGAGATGACATTTTTAAAATAGAAAATATCAAGAGAATGACTTGATAAAGATCCTTTAGTGGGAGGTCTACTCAGCTTGGTCAATAACAATCTTTGCTACTGGTAAGTGCACAGGCTTCCTTCCACACCTTGGCTGCTATAAGTCGAAAGATAAGCCAGGGTGTGACAAATGGAAAGATGAATCAACACTGCACAGTCATGATACTATGGTGCAGAATGAGTCATTAGCATGAAGTCGTTGTAGAAATCCAAAGCACAGTTTCTCTCAAAGTTTCACCCTTTACACTTTCGAGAAATAAAGGACTACCGGGGAAAAGAGTCACTCTCGTTTGTACCTGTACTTATGCCAAAAATTCCACGGGGTCGGCTTTTATCATCAGTTGATTGTTTGCCACTGCAACCTTGAAAGGAGGCCAGTGTACATTCGCCTGCGTGTGGTCCTTGAACTTAATTGCCGTCAATAATCTACCAATGCAACCACACTACGGCTTATCACAATGCGAATGCGTCGTCGATCATAAAACGGCACCATGCTTACTTGTGTGTGTGTGTGCGTGTGCGTACCTTTATCTTGAACAGATGGTAAATGTCTGCAGATAGGCGCCTGGTGCTGACCATGCTGATTTATTTTCCAGATATCGTGCAGTTGTTGCATCTTGAGCATGCCATATCAGTTGTGTCGTCTGCTCACCTGGCTGAAAACACCAGTAAGTTACTCAAAATATACGTGAACAGTTTCAGTGGTTTTCCTTTCAACTGTGATGTGCATTTTGCCTTTGTGGTTTCGAAGGAGACAGACGTTTTGTTTTCTGTTAGAGCTCTTTCCTCCTCTGTCTCTCTCTCACGCATACATGCACACAAATGGTTAACATTGCAAGTGTGGGTGCAGGTTTTCACCCTTGTTTGATCAGATTGGCGGCAAAACCGTCTTTTCATGTGTTGCATGGTTCAAATTGTCAGCGTCTGATTACAAACCAGAGCTGCTTTCAAGAGTGAAAGTGTGTGGGAAGGATGTATGTGTGTGTGTGTGTGTGTGTGTGTGTTTGCGACTGTGAAAGTGCATCGCTGACCCTGATTCTACAGAAATTCGTACCAAAGCGCAGCCTGCAGACATCTGTCTTCTCACTCCCTCCTCGTTTTCTCTCGCAGACCTGAAAAACTAAATTCGACATTTGTAAAAATCTTTCTTAAATCTCTTTTCCATTCGTGACACACGCGCTTTACGATCCCGCACATGTTGCATGAGTACCGAGATTGTGTTACAAATAAAACGAGGGGATCCTTTAAACAGTGTTCCTGAGCCAGACTTGCTGAATAATATAAAAGCATCACATAAAAGTCTCAGAAAAACGCACTTCACACTCCCTCGTCTCACCTTCTGGTGTGGACAATTACACTGAGAGATGGTCCCGCCTCTCACACGCTCTGCTTTCCACACAATGACTAATGTCAGCTCACAGCAAAATACTAATACAGATCAAGAAGCAGCATGGATGTGGAATCTGTGCATCAGTAAATCATCTCTGTGGGAAAACTGAGACCGTCGTGATAAATGTGAGCAGTGGAAGTGAATAGGATGCTCTCGCCTCTCGCTGGATTGGACTCTCAGCTGTGGTTGTGGTTGTGCTGGGCAGCTCCCAGGCCGGAGTGTGAGTTGTGGTTGTGTATATGTCACTTGTCCTTCGAAATGATGTTGTCCTCTTGTACATTACTGCGGCTAAGATAAGATGTTAAACCACTGGAGGTCAACCTGTGTACTCTTTATGCTATGTGAATAGACTGTATAAAAGATCTGGATTATCTTTCTGGGTCAAGTGAAGCTAATCCGTGTGGCCATCAGGGGGCGACTCCACTTGTTGCAAAAATCGTACCATTTATCGTACAATAGACAATAACAAGGGTTTACTTAAGGACGTAGCTACCTCATGACTGAGCCTCAGCCTCTAGGCTGAAACCGCATGGAGGCCATCAACCACAGATCCACCCTGTAGCTCTTATAGGTCACAGCCAAAATGCCTGAGGTGGCTCGGTTCCCCTGATTTATACAATTTACGCTGCTGGGTCGATGCGATCTAGGAATTCCAGTCAGCTTAACATATCTTTTCATTTGAAGGCTCATCAGGCAGACAGGATTTTAAAGCTCCAGGAAGTTATTGCAGCAGAAAATCGTCTATCTTTTATTGCGACACACAAAAAATGCCTGCGCAAAACAGGCATTCAGAATTGTCCTGTGCTTGAGTGAGAACCTCAGAAATACATTTAGAGAGAGGGTGAAACAGGGTGAATGAAGGACAGCCACTTGAGTCTGTTCTGTGTCTCTATAGTAACAGGTTGTGTCACAGGGCCTTCGTCTCTTCCTTCACTGACTCACAACAGCCACTTGTGGGTCTTCCTCTTCTAGAGTCAAGTGAGGACGCCCCCGGGGAGCTGCAGCATCTTTCTGGTGTCACGTGATTCTTGGCCTTTATTGCTATTACTCTCCTACCACCTCAACGGCGGTTGTGACAACAGTCACATGCTGAACCTCAACTCTTCTCGCTCTGCTGCTTGGTGATTTTCAAACAGCGTTTTATCCCCTCAGCTGCTTGTTTGTTCCAGCACACACGGAGGTGGGTGAAGGTTACCCCCGAGGATACGTGCAGAGGGGTCACTAGGCTTTCAGAGGTTTTCCAAAAGAAGCTTAACTCAAGAAATGACCTTGAATAAGATGTCAAAGCCAGATTGCATCGGTTCTTTCCTGTCAGTCACAGTTCAGATTAGATACACTGATAAATAAATCTACCAACTGACAAAAAAAAAACTGGTTTTCTAGCAACATGCATGTCAGCACGCCAACATTTGATACTCTTAAATAAACAGCGAGTGCAACCGAAGCTGACGGACGCGGTGCAATTGCGAGTTTATTTGTACAGCACCTTATCGTGCAGGGAGGTCTTTCAGGGCGCTTAACAACCAAAAGATGAAAGTACAAAGACAATAAAAACATAACCCGACAATAAAAGAAGGCAGATAAAAGAGCAGACGAATTCAAACAAGTAAAAGTAGCATTGAACTGATTGAACTGATTAATTAAAACAAAGGGGGAAGAAAAAAAGCTGAGTTGTCTGATGGCAGCTGGGTGCAGCAGTGGGCTGCAGCATGACTACAAGCCTCTCCACCACCTTTGGTTTGAACTCTGCACCACCAGCTGACTAGTTCCAGTAGATCTAACACACCTACAAGGCTCATTGATATATTGTCGGCCATGCCCGTTAAGGGACTTGTAGATTTTTACCTAATTTGTGACTTAACTTCCTTTCCGATCTGCAGAAAAGTCTCGCTGCTCATCCCAGGGAGGTATTTAACCATTTTCTCCCTGCAGTCGGTCATGACCCCCCCAAACTCCCTCTATCGCCCCACCAATCATACACATTAGAAGAGTTTGTTTTGACCTCAGCTGTGACCTGTGAGTGCTGATACTTCCTGTAGCCACACGTCTCTCCTCAGGTCAGACATTACTCACCCTCGCTTCACGGTCAGTTTTTCCTTTCAAAGTTGTTTACTTTTACGCAAGTTGCTCCGATATAAAATCACAATAACACATCCTAATAAAGCAGCTCGTTGAGACGTATGAGGCCAGATGTTTGCTAAGATTTTTTTCTCCACTTATCTATTGTTTTATTTCATTGCATTGATTCATATAAGTCGCAATACTTGTGAATGAATCGTGAACAAATCCAGGCTCAAATACACACATTCATTTGGTTGCATGCAAACACACACACACACACACACACACCTTAAAGCCAGGAATCTCCTTATCCCTGAGGAGGGCGATGGTTGATCAACACAGCTTGTGTCATTTCCTGGGTCGCAGTAGGCCTTCTCGATCTCTTCCATTTTGGG
>CAAKHC010003528.1:0-12885 GCA_901007825.1 Macroramphosus scolopax | reverse complement strand
TAAAAAGTTATCACCTGAAGGTCCTGCACGTCTTTTTCTCGAGCTGGCTCCGTTCTGATGGCGACCTGACTGCCCCTCATCCCCCTCCGAGGGATCCCGCTGGGGCTGCTGGCTCCCGTGAGGCGGTCTGCGATAAAACTCCGGTGCGTCTCGGTCCTCCTGCCACTGGTAGTTCACCGGAGGGAGCGGCCTCTCTTCGACGGGATCGAAATCATACCTCTCCACAAAAGCCTGCACATCGTCTTCAATGGCAGCTGCCAAATACCTCTGTACCTCCTCTCGGTCAGGTGTGCCGAAAAGGTTTCTACGGACCGGAGGTCTGACGTTTTCCGGCTGCCGCGCATCCACCCGCTCCACTGTCGGACTCGCATTAGAAAGGCGAACATCTGACATTTTGTTGCACATATGACAAGGGGGAGAGGACACACAAACAACCGAACTCTTCCAAAAACTTATTTCCAAGTAGTATTCCTTTCAAAAGCAAAGTCACGGCAACGCTGCATGCATACTCCGCGCGTACCATCCAAAACGCTCGCGCGCAGAAAAAAATGGGGGAAAAACGCGTCTCCAAAGGCGCAGGGGGATTTAAAAAGGGCCACTCCTGTCAAGTCCGTAGTAGAGCTGATGAAAACAACAAGTCAAGTCATAACAGCCAACATGGCGTTAGAGGGAGCTATGAGTGAAGAAGGAAACTTGACATCAAGGACTATTTAAACAGAGAAGGCGATTCATTGGTCAGCGCGCTATGGACCGCCCATTGAGAGCTCTTAAAGCCGAACAGAGGCAGCGACACCACAGAGGAAGATTGGATTAACTCTACATACGAATACTGGGCTAATTGATAGTTAGTCATTTAATTCATATGCATGCATGATCTTGTTTTCTTTCCATTTGCACCTCATTCATCACGATAGGTTATCTAAACAGACACATTTGCGCCTCTGTGCTCAGCGCAGTGTCAACTAATTGTTTAAAACCTTTAATCTGACTTAAAAAAAAAACGATTTAGTGCAGGAGTCGTGGCTGTGGTCTTGCTTCAGGCTGGTAAAACCATTTCATTAATCAATCATCCAATGGCTGTACGAGTGCCGACAGGTATCACTGTTTCATCTGATTTGGTGTCACATTAACAGCCCCGGCACACTTGATTCAATCAGTGCACATCCATAAAGTGTTGACCTCACGGTGGCTGGAGGAGAACAAGACACTAAATTGAAGTTTAATGCAGGAAAACTACCAAACACACAAACCCTGGCATGTAAGGACATCAGGAGGAGAAAGCCTTCCGTCATTGTTGGCACGGTGCCTATCTCTTGTGCCACAGGGGAGGTGTGTGTGTGTGTTGTAATTGCTTTCGTGTGCTTTAAACACCAGCAAGGATCTATAAAATGTGCAGCTTTATGCAAAAAAAAATAAGACCTTGAGGACGGCGTCAGTTCCCTGTGAGAGTTCTCTGTTCACATCTGAGAAGTGACAATTTAATTTGTGTTCATGTCCAGACCTGGTTATTATGTAATTCATTTGCTGTCCATGTGAGAGCTGCAGAGGAATCTTGTAGTCACCAAAGTGAATGCATAAGCAACAGTAAGCTGTACATGTGCCCAGGAGTTCAGGACGTCCCAGCTCAATATCTACTGCGAGTGTCACTCCACATTCCTGTACAGCAAAACACTGCGCCTGCCTTAAAGTCCATGCTGTTTCAATTAACCCTTGAAAACGAGTCAAACATCTTGTGATGAATACAACGAGGCCGTCTGATATACTGATATGATCATACTTAATCCATAATGTGTTTATGCTGCTGCAAACTATGCACACTGTGGAACAGGGGGATCCCTGGGAGGAGAACTAGCAGGAGAACATTTTGTTGAGGTCACACGTGTGTTACCAGGGTAGTACTGGTCTTTGTATCCCAATAACCTCAGGACAACTGGAGACACTAGGGACGACCCTCCACTTACCTTCAGAGAAGCTTTGACTCGTCACTGAAATAATGCTAATGTGTATTTAAAAAAAAAAATGGTGATGTAACCGTTGGCGTGATGACAGTTAGTGTAAAACATCCTGCAAATGTAACATGACAGAACTGAATCAGACTGTCACTGAACAAACCCACCAGTGTAACAAAAAATTCCAGATTAAATAGTCACAAATCAGGACAGAAGGGTTTCTGTATGTATCGTTTTTTTATATTTTGGGATCAGTAAACATAGAAAAAAAAAGATATTTTTGACTCCACAGAAGTCAACAAAGCTGCATCTGACAATTGACACAGAAATTAATGGGAGAGCAGTAACTTCAGGGGATGTTTCACAGTCTAAACACCCAAGTAGTTACAGTTAGAAAGCAAGTAATTGTTTAAAAAAAAAAGAGTGGTACTGTTAACTTATGCTGTTTTAAGATGTAACAATGTCCTCGTAAAAAAAAGGTGTGTGCTATTGTCGGGTAAATGATTATTTTTCATTGCACGAGCGGTAGAAACATTGATTTGTTTATTACTCTGCGTAGCTAGAAAAGGCTGTAAACTTTCACGTTTCCTTATGAATCACGCACGTTGTTAGACTGTAGATCCTGTTTGCAGATAGCTACAGAATTGGGTTCAAGAGGAAATGGCCTGAAACCACCATCAAGGAAACAACTGATCAGATATTAGGCATGATCTTATTACTGTGCATCCATACTTGATTATTATTAATACCATAATATGCCATAGAGGTAAATTTGTGATTAGGGTTAGATTTTAAATTGCTAAAGGGAAGGGGGCTTATTGTGAGCCTTCAGCAGAAACATTACAGAGACCTCTCAATGCAGTTTATCATTCTTACTTAGGTTCATATTAGTGCTGAGATTTGGAATCTGTTTTTTAAACACTATGCTCCACACATGTGGAACAATCTGCAGAAGCTTTTAAAATTATGCAGTTAATCCCCTTTAATCAACTTAAAGGATAATTCCGGGATTTTTCCAACCCTGGAATCGGTCCAATGTTGAGCAAGAACGCTTTAGCCTGCCGTCATTATTCATTTCGACATAAACACGTGGAAAAACAGGGCCCAGGTTGAAAAACACCGGAATAATCCTTTAAATGTAGTTTGGCTGACTGAGCAGTGTGACTGCATGCATTGAGGCCTTTGGCCTGTTTGAGGATCTATACTGTAGCTTTCATGTGTTTTTAAACGTGCAATTCCCCTGTGTTTTATTATTTTTATGTGTATAATCAGGGCGTCATTGCAAATGAGAGCTTGTTCTCAATGGCTTCCTTCAATAAAGGTTATAAAAACAGTCACACCTGCTGCTCACTTCTATTGAATTCCCTTCAATAAACACATTCGACTTGAACATTCAGTCCGGCTATAGACCTGTGTCATGAGACAGCGGCCTGGGAGCCCCGTCCCTTCTTGGCCAGCTCAGCCTGAATCTGATGGGGAAACTGGTCCAAATGCTTGTTCACACACTGCATGCAGAACCTCTGGGTGTAGAAGAGACTGCATTCCTGATGGAGGAGAAAATAAAGCTCAGCACCGGTGATAAACAACTAGTCACATTAATTCTTGGATTCTTGGACTTTATATTTCCTTACCATTTATTTGTGACTCTTGATTAAGTGATTTCAAAGTCTCACACATCACATATATACACCACATGATTGCAAAAGCCATATGAAGAGCTTTGTTCAACAACGCATGACTTCGAGATGTTTGTCAATGCCAGAATGGGCATTAAGTTTTATCTGGTGATCCGGCTCCGGACTCTATTGCACTAACAGACCGTGACGATGTCATTTGCAATGAATCTTACCGGCCCAACGCAGACACACGAGCCGCACAGGCTGCAGTTTGAACCCAGGACAAGAAACTTTTCCTTGTCCGGACTGAAAGGGTCTCTGGTCACATAACACTCCTCTAGCAACCTGGTGAACGACAGAAACACAGGCACAAGTGTATTGAAGCTTTATTTAGATTCGTGTCTTTTACAGAAAGTGGATACACGTGTCTTAAGTCAGGAAATTAAACACTGGGGGCTTCTTACACGCAGTCGTGTCGGAGCTAACGGTATTAGCATTAGCATGGCTAGCTCCAGAGCACTAAAAGTAGCATTTGACTTAAATTTCACTCACACAATGGCTCTGGTGTTTGGTGGTTTCTGGCCGTAGTAAGTATAAGGACTATTCAAGCCACACAAATGGCAAGTAAATGTTTTCTGAGGGGATTCACTTGTGTTTAGCTCCATCGTTCACGGCAGAGGAGCCGGGAGATTCAGTTCCTGGTTGATCTAATCCAGCCAGTCATATTGTTTGATGAGTCTTTACCGCCCCCTACAGGACCGGGGGAGCAAAGCCGCAGACCGGTTATTACACGTTAATATATAGTTATTTATCATTTATGTGAACAAATAAATACATTTAAATATCGACATATTTTTTTTTGCTTTGGTGTGGTTTTATTAGTTTCATTAAAAAATGAACAGACAACTCTGAGCATGTGATGGATCAAAGATTATATCTTTTGTTTTTCACTAAATGTGCATGTGTCTGTTTTGCACATAAAATTGTGAGTTTAATGAACCAGCCATTATCATAGCATAAATTAATTCTGAAGTAATGCGTATGTACATTAGATATTTTAATGTGCCATTAAAGGGAAAGCACAGGTGGGATTACTAACATTAATAGCTTGCTTAAATGGAGCAAAGCTATCATTAACATTATTAGTTCCACCTGTGCTTTTCCAGTAATATAACTCTAAGAATCTGCAGTGAAACAGGCCTATTAATTCATTATTTTTATTGGTAACATTAAGCAAGTAGAGAAGTCAAGGCTCAGTCAAATATATTAGTTTATTTGAGGTTACATACCATCACTTCTTTTAACAGAAAATGCATTTTCATTGCATTTTACTCTACAATATACAAGATAATTTAATTAAAACAAAAATGTTGCAATTATACACGCAGAGGTGAGGTACAGTAAATAAGGCCAGTTTTTAAAGCTCCCCTTCGAGAAACCAGCTAGTATTCATATCCCCTTCACTGTGCTCACCACATTCTTGTTATAATTACAAATAATACACTAACCACCTTAACAAGTTATTGAGTTTGTGGTCAAAACAAGTGATTTGATACTGGCCAATGCAGGTATTGTGCAAAAAAAAGGTTAATATTATACATGAAAATAGTACAATAGTTTCAAATGATTGTTTAGAAGCAAGACTTCTTACATTTCAATTAAAAACACAGTGATTTATGATTTAATACTGCATGAGAACCCTGGTCCGACATTAAATATTTATACATTTACCCTATAGTTAAAAAGATACGTTATTAGGTATTTTTTGTATGTATATGGCAGGTGTACAAGATGTGGTAAGAATAAAAGAAACACCAACATTACACTTACACCAATCCTCTAATCTCAAACCGGTCGAGGCCACTTACCAGTGAAGCAACCCGCACAATTCAAAAGGCACAGCAGTGACATTAAAAACATTCAAAGTCCTTTTAGATAAAAAGGTATTTTATACAACATTTTTTTCAACAAAAAAATATGTTCGATATTGACTCGCGGTGGCTTTGCACCACCAACATCCCCATTTCTACAAAGTTTAGCAACGATATGAATTCCTCACCACATGATTAATCACAGGCACTATGAGTAGTTTACACATGATCATCCGTCCTCATTATGTACACACATTTTATGCATATTTGCATAGCCAACGACCTGCTGAACACCTGTTTAGTACTTGAGTTTGCGTCCTGGCCCCCACCCAAAGCCAGAGGTAGCCCTAAACACAAATTATTGCATTTTTACTTTGCTTGTCCCCTTTTCATTGAAGCAGTCACATCACTTCACAGAGCTGCCTATCCCACTAAGATAATTGAATTATGTTTAGTTCCAGTAGAGTTTGAGTCACATGGTGTCAATGAAACCTCCCATGACCACAGCTGTGTACAAAACAGAAGTCTCACAATAAGCTACATACAGTACATCGATATGCACGATAGTATCAGTATATGTTTGAATGTATTCATGGTTTGAGGATACACTTCGCATACAATTGGCAACTTCTTAGTACATGTCCCTGTATATCTCTTGCAGGAGCGGGTGCAGTGACGTGTCTACTGTTGTCTTGATTTCCTGCACCAACTGAGCATGCTCCGTAACCAGTTCACGGAGGTCAGCCAGTTTCTGCAGCAGTCTGGGGAAGAGGAAGGTGTTGTCAGGGTGGTTGGCCAGCAGGTGGAGCCGTAATGCCTGCACAATGCTCTCCTGCAGTTGCTCCACTATAGGCACATCCACCAGGCCTGGACGGTCTGGTAGGCAAAGAATCAGACAAAAGGCGGAGGATATGAAGGCTGTTGTTTCTGCTTTTTTGCTCATTCATAAACTTTGACATGAATTAATTTGGCCACACAATGACAGCTACCTCCGCAGCAGATTATCGCAGCCACAAAAAGGGCCAGATCACTGTCATCCAGCTCCAGGGAGTTGAAGCGTGTGGCAAACTGGAACTTTGGCTCCATCATGTCGCTGAACGGCCGCCGAAGGCTCTTGAGGAACTCACGGGTGATGAAGCCTCCTCCGCGGGCCACCAGGAGGCCATCTTTGTTCATGCAGGATGCCAGGAGGGTAAATAGTGCTTCGTAAACACCATACTTCAAGAGAGTCACCTGAATGTGAGGCAGACAAAAGGAATATATAATCAAATTCTGCAGTCACATATCGAAAGTTAGGAAAACGGATGACCTTTAAACCCACCTGGTCATTCAGGTCAATGTTCTGGAAACCCGGCACGGCCTTGGCGAACTCCGTCAGCTCTGTGACAGTCTCCACAGAGGTACTCTGGCAGCAGTGGAAGAGTCTGGCTTCAGCCTCCCGCTGGTGGAGCTCCCCACATCCCATAGCCAGAACTACATCCCCAGCTTGAAGACCGCTCTCGGTCTCTATGTTGTCGCAATTTTTTACCATATTGGCCGCTAAAGTCTTCTCTGCCAGCTGGAATGTATCCATGTCATGAATGATGAAAGGCTGCAGGGAAAGTTAGGGGAGAGGATGTTGTCAGGTGACGTTATGTTGCATTGGTTGAACACACAATTTGGATTCGATTTAGAGGCCACAAACTGCTTTACCGTCTTGCTCGTCTTTCCGGTGAGTATGAGCCGAGCTTTGGCCTTGTTCATGTTGAAGTTCTTCATGTAGGCCTCGTGGATGTGCCTGACCAGAATCTTGTGGTCAGACAATATGGGACTTTCCTCCTCTTTTACCACCATCTTGCTTTCAGCCTTGAGTTTCAGCTTCTCCGCCTGGGGCATCCGACCGAAGCGGATCGCTGATGCGGAGACATTTATCAACGTTAACGGCTGCAAAACTGCTCAAAAGATTGTTTTGTTGTGTTACAATAGATTTTCATGTGCATGCGTTAAATGCTGTTGTCGAGCGTATCCTCAAAAATCAACCATGACTGTGTGCAGACAAATATGCCCGCAAATGATATAGCGCAGTCTGCTGTCTTTCCTCTCTTCTGAGGACAACATGTCATCTGCCTCTCAGGTTTCTGACACTGTTCTGCCTGCAGTGGGAGGCCATCGTAACAAACTCAGTGACCTTTCGGCAGTCGGTGCGGATCATAGGCCAGATGTGGAGCTCGCTATATGGGTCTGTGTTTGCTCAATGTCAAGCTCCAGCAGGACATCGTTCTAAAAAAAAACCCCAGTCAATGTAAAGCCAGAAGGACGTGTCCTGCTGTTGTTCTAAATCTTCATAAGAACCCAGATTACAGTGTTGATTTTGAAAATTGGGAGCCAAGTTTTATGGAGCTTCCCTGTGAAGATACATTGTGATTAGCGTGATCACAACAATCAGGATCTAAGAGATATTATATGTCTTTGTTCTGCCAGTCTGACTTGGTCTTATGGAGGCTAACTGAAGCCAGCTAGGAACTGCTTTGTAACTGACATCAGTGAGTCTATTTGCCCCTGTTGCATCATGTTTGTCAGGCCTTACCGTTGTGGGACATGCCCACAGACAGGCACTTGTGGAATCGACAGTACTGGCACTTGTTGCGGTTCTTCTTTTGGATCTTGCAGCTACGTTCACATTTATCGTACTCCAGCTTTAGCCGGATAGTCCTCCTGAAGAAACCCTGGTTGAGAAACAAAAAAACATACCGTGACCATCAGTTTGATCTGCGAGTACTTCATAAATACTTTCATACCACTTAAGAAAGTCGGTTAACCATCCCAATGGAACACTGCTCCTAAAGAGACACCCTGCATCACAGTCTCCATCATCAGTGTATCAATGTGTATGCATGGTTGAATGTGTTGTGAAGCTCTTTGATTGGTAGTAAAGCTGTATTAATGCAGTCCAATGGTTATTTAATGCCTTTATATTATGTATAACTTCCTTCCAAATATCACTGCCTTTCTAATGCAACATTAATTTGTTGTGCAGAGTACATGCCATGTGTCAGACGCTCTAATCTGCAGCATCTTGTATATTTGTACATGATACATTCTAAATATTTTAGTCCTGGTAGGAGTAGTCTTACATAACATGAACAGAAGCAGTGGAATTACATCTATTCTTAAAGAGAGAGAGACACATCAAGGTGCAGCGTAAACTCTGCAGAAGAGTGGAACAACAAGACGTCCTGCAGCCCTCAAACACACACCAAGATACAGAGCAGCAGGCCGAAACAGGCAACAGATGTCACACATGTGCCAAAGCATATGATCTTGGCACATGCACACACTCAGCACATTCCTCAACCCTCACTGTCAAGCAGGGAATCTGGATTTTCTGCCAATGTAAATCGAGCCACATGGTCACGCAATACATCAGCCGTCGTGGTACAGAAGGCCCCGGCCCGCCTTCATGTCGAAGGGCGGCACACATGGGGTTAATTTGTGTCACACGCCACTGTTGCTGTCATGGAAAATGTGCAGATCTTCATCTCATGTTATTCTTAACCAAATGATATATAATTTAAAGGGGAAAACTGCGTGTTATCATAAAAAACAGGGGAAGGGATAATTTTGAGAGTCACAGCATGTGCAACAGTTTAAAGCCATGTGATAGTATTCAAAAATACATTGCAAAACAACAGAGCTGTGCAAAGACTTTCAGATGTGTGTGTGTGCAGCATGCATGTCCTTGCATGTGCGTGTGTGCAGACACAACCAAAATACCAGTACTGTTACTGAGATTTGTTGTGTAAATTATCCTGAAGGGCAAAAGATCACCGGCTACACTGATTTAAACGTATCTGGCAGGTCGGGCGATTAACCAGTTGCTGTCCCGCCGCTCTCAAACAGCTCGTATGAATGCGATGACACCAGACTCAAGCCCTCGCAACACAGAATCACCGCGCATTCCAGCCACATTTGCACTGTCGAGCTCCCTCTCTTGAAGCGAGGTGTTGAAAACGATACACAGAGGCCGGGGAATTGTGACGACTGCTACGTATCACAAGCCGGATTCTTCCATGACGGCGCAGTAAAAATCGGTCTGAGGATTTAGACACAGGTTGTTGTCAAAATACCCCTCGCAAACACGCAGCGGCCAAACCTCTCCGCGTCATCATGACTTTGAAAAAAATAGCAGCAGCCTGACAAAACGACAGTTGGTGTGCCAAGTCCGGCAGCTGCCGGGGCCAGCGAGATGAGCATTATTTGTAGTGGTTGTGATTAACTGGAGCCCTGATAAGAACTGGCCATTTTCAGATGTGTGCAGATGGGCGCTCCGGGGGAAGCTCGGAAAAGAGAAAATAAAAAATGTGAAATGTTAGCCTGCAGCCTGTGTCCCCCCTGTACATTAGCGTGGAATTGAAGGCTCCGTGCCAGTTCAGAGGGGAGCAATCTGCCAGATTGAGCACCAGACGAACCTGTTCAAATCTCGAAGCCTTTAGCGATATGACTTGTATCAGCGTCATCGGGCTGTCGTGCCCATCGTGTTCTTGTCGCTGCTGCGTACACATGACGTGGCAGCCCTGTGGCTGTGGGTGTAAAGGCCTGTAAGCCAAGGTCACAAGTTATAAAGCCATGCAAAAAAAAAAAAAGCAAACAATGGCTCGGATTAACAGCGACAGCCCGCCGCAGGTTGAGAGGCGCAAAACAATGACGGCCTCATATGACCTGACAACAATGTAGGGAGGCGACTTAATAGTTATAGTGTGCACGTGCACACAGACACACACACAACACACAGCCCAGTGGTCTCACTTACAGTGTGTTCTCAGTATTAGAGTTTAATAATGAGTTTTATATTTTCATAGGAATTCCAGGCATCTGAGCCCAGAACTGTCTTGTAGGATTAAACGGCTTGTGGGATTAGCCTCTGTGATGATGAAATCTTAGGGAACATTTCTCTTTTTCAAAAAGATCATCTCTGTTGACATTATCGGACGCCGCTCCCGCGCCAGCGCTGTGTGTATGTGTGTATTAATGTCACTCGGCTTGGTCCCGCGCCAAACGGGAGAGAGTTGACAGGTCTACCAAGGCCATCGTGTCCTCAGACTCACATGAGCATAGTTGGCTGCCGTTTCAGAAACTTTCCACTGGACTCTAGGTCAGGCGCCTCGGCATGCCGGGGTTTGTATGTGTGCACAGCCGACTGCGTGATGGCGTGTTTGGTGAGGGGTTTTTTTCACCTCTGCACATGCACAGCTACGTGTCGGTGCACCAAAACCAACATCAATCGGATAATATTTATACCCCCGTATGACTTCTGTAGCATATCTAACATTGATATGTGCAGTATGTACATGTATATAATATAGTGGTAATGGCTTCACAGCCGACTCACCTTGCAGCCCTCACAGGCGTGCACCCCATAGTGGAAGCCCGAGGCTTTGTCCGAGCACACCCTGCACTCCAGGTTGAGAGGACTGAAGCCTTCCTCGGGGTCCGGTGCTGCTCCGCACACCCCCGACGACGGACTAGAGGCTGGGGTCAAGGTGTCTACAGCGGACAATACATCAGAGGAAGGAAAACACTGAGTATTTTCAAAGCTGGATGCTCCTTTGATCCGATCTGCTCCAAACTGAGACGCACTCTTTTTGCAATAGTTAAAAGCTCGACTTTCTGGACATTAATTTGCAATGTAAATAGATTAGGAGTCAAATTATTTAAATTACTATACAAGTAAATCTTTGATTACCTCATCACCATCATCCATTATACTTTGCACCTACAGTTAAACCTTCGTATGGATTTCGTTGTCGCCACCAGACGACTCACCCAGTGCGACGGGGCTCTCGGACCCTGAACACGTGCTCCGGTACTCCGGGAAGTCAAATCCCAGCGCGTCGTCTCCTATGGATTGGGAGATCTCCCGAAGATCCTCCATCAGGTCTCCGCACAGGGGGCTGTCCAGGAGGGAATCCCCCAGGGGGGACGGGGGGCTATAGAGATCCCCTGCCATGGTGGGGATAAGAGGGACTCCTCACTCACCAGACTGAGGGGAGAGAGAGAGAGAATCAGGAGGACATTTAGGACAGATAGTTGCTGAAAATGACACATGTCAGCATTATTTAATAAAGGATCTGTTTACATATTCGTCACGTGATTTGGAGGATAAATCTGGGTGCACATGAAAAACAAGAAAATAAAAGCGATGTCATCATATGCCAAAGTGCATTTAAGTACAATTAAGGACAAGCTAAGTTGTTTGACCCTAAACAAACATTTGTTTAAGTACATTAAGATCCTCAGTCGATCCTCACCGAGCCACATGCACTCTAACACACACACAGACTCTTCTGATTTTTCCGATTCTTCCTTTATTTTCCCAAAAGTTATCCAACTATTGCTTTTGCCAGGTTTCACGTGAACATATAAACCCTGTACATAACTTGTCATTGAATGGACACTTCAAACAAACAGTGTCCATGTGTGTTTCGGGGGTTCGCTGGTGCTCTCAGCTGCTCCCAGCAGGGTTAAAGGACACGTGCTTCAGCCATCGCAGGTTCTATATGCCCTTTTCCAGCTTGACTGCAGCAGATGGAACCGGTATTGTTCTGCAGGCTGCGGCCTGATTCGCCCCGTCAGATCACAACCACACAGAGCGTTCTCCGGCTCTATGCATTAGTAATGATGAGATCACAAACACAACACATCAAAGCAGGAGAAACAAGTATCTCCCAAGATAAAGACGGTGTTATCTCTGTCTCAACCTCACTGAACACACGATTACATCTTTATCCCGACGTCACATCACTAAGCTCAGAGCCTGAGAGAGGACAAAACATGAACTAATGTGTGCAACTGTTGGTGATTAAATGTGCTCCAACGGTTTGAACCAGACAATTAGCTAATGTGATCTGGTTATCTGTCTGAGTAGAAAAAGGAGCAGTCAGTCGGTTCTTGAGTGCAGACAGCGAGGACGCGACGGATCAAAGCATGCTCACGCTTGTTTATCTAGTCTTTGTGTTGCAGCATATCAGGGGACAGGCCCTGACAAAAAAGAAGAGTTGTGCAAGAGGGTAAATACTTGAATAAATATATGGTTGACACACTCTATGTGAGATTGTCTCATCTTTTCCATTAAAAGGTGCTGACGTGTTTTCAGCCAAACAGAGACGGGAAAATCAGTGGGAAAGTGAGAAATACCGACGGAGGCAGCTGTTGTCTGACTGTTGCCTGCTGAGTCGTCATTGACGCACAACATCTGCCCTATGACAGACTGATGCCCCTGGCAGTCTGCGAAGATTTACCCATCATAGGGTGGATCGGCCAAAAAAACAGTCTGTGCAACACAATAATCAGCGTTTGGACCGAAGTGCATCGAGTTCCCTCTCCAGTTAACCAATCTTTTCCCCGCCAGGCACGTGTTCTCAGAACTTGCCCAGAGAAAGTTTCCAGAAAACAAAACTGTGTCTACGTTGT
>CAAKHC010003524.1:8103-23681 GCA_901007825.1 Macroramphosus scolopax | reverse complement strand
TGCTGCTCCCAGTTCTACTTCCTGATCCAACAATCCTTCCTTATATCAATGATGAATCAAATGCGCTCGAGATGGGAAAGAGGTCAGTTTGTCTCTCTTAGACTCTTTTACCTTCCTGTTTTTATTCCGTGTGTGGCTCCGTTTGAAACGTCTCAGCCCGTGCGGGGCTGCTAACCTTCATTTCTCCGCAAACAGCAGTGCAGAAACATTTTATTATTGATGACCATCATTGAGGGGTAAACTCAATGTAGAAAGATACGGCTGGCAGAGGCGGCAGCGAAGCAGCACCAATGTCTGTGGACACCTGAGGCGTGCGGGCTGCAGCAGTTCAGCAGGTTCGCACCGGCGCCCAGACATTAGGTGTTACACCGTATTGCGTCTGGCGGAAACACAGCTTTTCGTTTTTACAAAAGAAACACAAGATTGTGTTGAATATGCGATTTATTAGGAGCCCTGAAAACCGTAGACGGAGCCAAACGAGGGAGGAAGGAGGACTTCACTGTCCCTGAGTACCGAAGATACTTGTCTTTATTAATCACTACATCAGTGGATCTTTTAATGCAACTCTTGCAGAAAAGCGTCTCCATGTACAGTCGATGTAAAAGGTTGAAGTGAGGCTCAGTGTGAGACTGCAAATGAGGACAGGCGAGGCCGAGAGAGCCCTGGGCCTGGCGTTACACATTCACAGGGTGACATGGCACACTATGACTCTCCCTTTGCCGTAGGGTGGGAACACGAAAGGCAGAGTGGGATGGATGGGGGGTTGTGGAGGACCGGCGATGGTGTTCGAGAACAGGAAAGACAGTTCGCTCCAAATGGGGAAAAAAGGGACAATTAGTATCCGAGTCCCAAGTGCAGCCCAGTTTGCCACGGGGCAGAATACCTCTGTGATTAGATTCCTTGTGACGATTCCCAATGTTGACCATCGGCAACAGGCATTAAAACAAAGAAAGGAGTCTTCCGGGCAGCTCTCGTCTCCCATCAACCTTGTCTCAAGCCCTGGCGAATTAAAACCAGCTCAGACACAGCACACGTACACGAGGATCCGACTGATGAAAGGGCGAAAGAAACAGTGAGGCCTTGAGATTTCAACAGAAGAGCATGGACGACCTCTCGCCTGTTCTTGGGGACGGGGACCGAAACACAGTTTGGATAAGCCGACTGCTTCTGCTCTCCGTATTGTGAAAATTGTTTTCCTGATTAATTAGGCTAACAAAAGTTTATCTTGCATCTTTTATCTACCAACTGCATGACTCATTTGCAGAAAGACATTCATCTATGTTGCAACTACCCAATTTCCCACTCTGAGCCTGTCATACGTGCGAGGGGCGGGGCCAACTGTCTTTCCCTCTCTCTCTCTCGCTCTCTCTCTCTCTCTCATCACTTCCTAGACGCACTCCTTCTCGCTGGTTATCGCTCTTCCCCAAAACGTGCCATCTTCCTACCTTTACCCATCACAGACATTTACCGGTTTCTTCCCGTCCCGCTCATCCCCGCAGCGAGCGCTGTCATCATGGACAGTATCAAACGGCTCCAACCGCCTCCTAATGAGATGTAACTATAGAAACAGCTCCTGTTAACATCAGTGCCATGAAGGAACCCACCAACATCCTCGGGGGAAACTGCCAGAAGCTACACACTTTTTTTTATGTTTTCCAATTCCAGCTGTGGTAAACTTTCTTAAACACCTTCACAAATTCATGTGCGGTTTAAAGTTCTGAAAATAAATGTGTTTAATTCCTGTACAGCGTCGACCCTTTACATCCCTGTAAACCCGGAGCTCGGCTTTCAGTGAGTGTTGCTCCACCTTTGCAGCTGATGGAGTGTATTATTCCTGAATCTGTGTTTGTTATGGGGCAGGGAAGGTTGCCAATGTAGAGGAAGTAATCCACAGCAACACACACACACACACACACACACACACACACACACACGCTACACACAAAGGTCGATCACACAAGCTCCAGTGGATATATCCTTGGCTACCCATATTCCTCTGTCTCTGGCAGCAACATGTTTATATATCCACTGAGTATAGATCAGAGCGGAGGACAGATAATACAGAGCCACGCTGATGGATGTGTTCTTATGCTTTGGCAGCTCCTCGCTCGACTCTGTCACGCACACACATCCTGCATCAAATCTATGCACACAAGCCACTTCATCGGCCCGCAGCTCTGTCCCTCGTCTCCCTCACACACATGCACAAACACTCAGACATTGTGGATGTGAAAGAAAGCGTGCATATACAATAACGGTTATAACTTAACTCAGCGGGAGCACGTTACTGCGAAATAACTTTATAGAGTTTTTTAATCAGTTCTTCTTCTATCCATGTAAAACACATCATCGCCATGTAACATTGTGTACCGTCGTTCAATCTACTTCTTTAATCTCTTTAATCAGACCGCAGTGGTGTCCACCTGTGGCAATCAACTGCAGTTCCCATGGAAACAGGTGGTACGCTTCCTCGGAGAAAGCAGGGGAGCAAGTAGTGGGAGTGGGAGAGAGCATGAGCTAATGAGGAGAAGTGGGCAGACGCCGCCGAGTAAGCAACGATGAAAAGGAAAGTAAGCAAGAGAAGAAAAAAGGAAGAAGGTTGAGTCGACGGCACGGTGGTACGTTTCATCTTTTCCCACGTTCGGAAAATGTGGACTTTGATGACAAACCCAGGTGACTGTGATTTAATGAGCAACCGTAGAATCACAGGCTTGGACCTGACAATATCTGGAGCTATTAATCAGGACCACGTTTAACACAATGTGAAGATTATTCTCATGCTCCTGTAGCCAGTGGATGTTCCGGTCACCCTGAATCATCCACAGATATCACACACAAACATTTCTTCTATAGAAAGTAATTAAAAAAAAGGAGGAATTCACCTTTAAACCTTGTGCAGACAAAATGAAAACTACCTGCACGGCTGGATAACACAATAAGTTACTATGAGAATACATTTTGGAGTGTTTAACAGTGTGAAATGAGCAATCCGTTGCCTAAACAATGTTGTGAATGATTACCAATTAGCTGGTGTTGACAAGAATGTATAAGCCTGCAACAGCATGATAGTCAAATCCCTGGCTGGATGGACGTGCTGTCATCTTGTTGCTCTGCTGTGGGACTATAGTGGACTATAGCCACTGCTCCGGATGCTGTTTGCAATAACAATATATATATATATATATATATATATATATATATATATATATATATATATATATATATATATATATATATATATATATATATATATATATATATATATATATATATATATATATTCGTTCTTGAATGTTTGTGCTTTATGTCTCCTTAGGCTCAAGCTAAGTAGGTCACATTTCCACACCACAGTTGGGAGACATACAGTAAATGAAAAGTCTATATTATCATGCAGAAGTCCATTTTTCTTTCTCCAGTATTTGGAGAGTGGACGGAGAGAGAGAGAGATTAAGACACAGTAAGAGAATTAGACAGAGCGAGAACCCTGACTGCCTGGCCTGACTCCTGGTTATGCAAACGGAATAAGTGTAGTGAAAGAAGCAGCAGTGAACAACAGGGAACATTGCCTAATGAGCGATGGCATGTACAGAGAGAGACGCCAGCGTGCATGCGTGTGTGAGCGCGTATTCTAAATGACCTGCATGCTCGTTCCGCATTTGATTTTTAATTGGACATATTTCTCAGTGAGCTCTGCAAATTAAAAAGGCAACCATGACACGTGCGACACTTATCTGTCCTGCCTGCTCCCATCTTGCCATCCCGTCCTGTCTCCTTTTCACTTCCTCTCCCTCTCTCTCTTTTTCCCGGCGAACATCTCTCCGCGGCTTTTCTTCCTCACTGTCTGGTGTCTTTCCGATGACCTCTTTACATTGCTGACCCGAATAGAAGTGGCAGCACGAGGCACGAGCCGGAAACAATACACCTCGACTGATAAAAAGCAGCTGTTTTGTGCTGATACGTTGTCACAGATTCAGCGAGGACTGTTGGACGGAGACGGTTTATCTTAATGTTGTTTATGACATCGGTTTTTGATGACGAAGGGCTGAAGCCAAAATCGTCTTTTCACGTCCTCATTGTCGCACATAGAAAGATGAAATAAACAAGCTCAAACAAGCAAGTCACACAAGGACAATTTAAGCATCAGAGTTGACTAGTTTGTCAGAAACTGTATCCGCACCATATAGTTCCTGTTACCAAGTCCTAAAATGTTCCATTTGTTGCTCCTGTTGTCTGAATCCTGCATCGTCCTCGTCACTCTGCTCTTCGCCATTACAGCCATGTTCACAACAGTGCAGAGTGCTGTCAACGGAACTAAAACAAACCGGGCAGTTATTTTAGCAATGCAACAGTGCACACATGAGCGCTAACACAGAACAGTCACTCACTACAGCCCCATGTATCCTGCGCACACACACACACACACAGATACACACACATGTCCATCTTCACCAGCCTCATTCATTCATTTAAGAATTTTATAAGCCATACAATTACTTCTCAAGGATATTTCCCTTTCAATTGAATACAGCAGGGTTTCTTCTGGCATTCATGCCACAGGCTGCAGGACTGTGAGGAAAGCGGGCCGATGATTCACGAGATCATTCATAAAATTGAAGGAAATTGAACTGCATGTACGCCGGTGCAAAGATTTGATAAGCTGCAGGCAATGTTGTTGGATTAGTCATTACAAATGCTTCTTTTGTCATTCTGTTCTTCCTCTCAGCATCCTCTTCTACTTCCCCAACAAATCTTCCTCCCTACGCACACCCTCCTCTGCCTTCCTGCCCCTCTATTTCATTTCAGGTGTCTGTGTTTCATCCTCTTCCCCTGCAGGATTTTCCATCCTGCACGAAAGGCTGTTTGTTTGGTCTGTTCCTGCCTCGCATGCCAAACGCAGCCATTCGGCTTGTTTTCTATTTATTTCACATGTGTTAGAATGACAACGACATCCGATAACGGGGATAAGAAGGCGACTTGGAAAGACTGGCGGCCTAAGCAGATGGTCAGCAGCTGTTACATCGGTATCAATCACATTGTGTGAAACTGAACTTCAAACAAACTCCGAGCAGCTATAAAACTTTGGGGATTAATTGCAAAAGATCAAAGAAGTTCAACTCTCTCGACATCAGCAAAGTCCAAATATGAGATTTGTTTCTTTGCATTTCCCCCTTTGACTCCATCGCGTGTGGGGAACGTGCAGTGTGTGTGAAGATCCCCTGATGTTTGTTGAAATGCAGCCTGCATGCAGAGGAAGTCATGAGAATTCACAGTGAAGCCCGTCACCGTCGTCAGTCTGTGTTCTCTCTGCCATCAACAGCACACGTGTTGGTCAGTAGTGACCTGTGAATGGGAAGCTGAATGCAGATGGACCGTTGGGATTAAGTGAGGAAGAGGAACTGCATCCTCTTGTGTTATAAACAGCTTTTCATCACAGCAAGACCCGTCTTGCTTGAGTTCACCCATTTATATACACACACAGCATCTGCTTCTTAATCGTCCTTCCTGTTTCAATTCAGCTGATCATGAAGATCCATCTTGTCTTCAGCACACCTTCATCACAGGTGATTGCTGAAGTCAATGATTTGTGACCTGCAGGGGACAGAAAACTAAAAATAGAACCCACAGAAGCACAGACCTGAGGCCCAATCAGCTTCTGAAGCGCTAACTTTACTACTTTTAAACCAAGCAGGCACAGACCAGCCGGGACACCCAGATGGAGTTGTGTTTCCGTCCACATGACTGATGTGGGTCTCACGTGCCCCACGGCTCTGCTAGCACAACCAACATCTAGAGGACTCACTGTCTTCACTAGTCTCTGGTTTATGTCGTCTCTCTGCCTTTTAAAGCTGGTCTGAAGTCGCCTTATGATATCGACTCCCGTCAGTTTTACGTGACGGGATGATGAGAGCTGTCGGACCCAAACTCACAGTTTACTGTGGTAGATGATAAAACAATGAGCTGGAAGAGGTTGAAAGCTTATTGCTGTTTTCAGATGCACATAAAGTTAACGGGACGTTAAGATTAGACGCAAGTTTCAAGTGATGCAAAAGTGCATCTGTTATCAGCTTAGGACGGAAAAATGTTGACTTGTCCTCATGAATCATGAATGAAGCTGTTGGACTCACCTCCATGAACGTAGTCGAGCAGCGTGCAGTCAGATGGACCCACCAAATGGATCAGACTGGACTGGCTGAAGCCGACTGTGTGCTTCTCTGCAAGGCAGAAACACACACACTTTGAGAATATGCAAAACTTAAAAAACACGTGTTTGTGTGCATTCTGCGCATGCAAGCCCACGCTGACAGACAATGTTTGTCAGCGTGGGCCTGCTGTGCAAATAGCAGAACTTACCTCTTGGTGCATTCTCTGCGGTTGAGTGAACACGACTAAATTTGAAGATTAGTGAGCAATTTAACTGATGTCTAATTACATTTACACAGAAAATGAGCACTACCACCTACAATTGAAGGAAAACTGGCAGTTCTTTTCTTGTGGCTGCTATGTAGGACATTTTTGCACATGTTTAGTTAGTTACAGGCACTCCGGCACGTTAATTACCTCCAGCATAAGGGATTAATCACGGACTCCATTGCCAGTACTTCATCTCATTAATTAGCGATCCTGTTACAATCAGTGTCACAACAGTATATTCTCAGTCATGACTCTCCAAAACAACAAGCATCGAGACTTTTTTTTGGATTATCATCATCCGCAGATGATAAAATAACTGCTTTTCTGTTCATGCTGTAGTTCATTATCACACCGCTGAGTAGAGGTCGAGGTTCACTTGAATGAAAACATCATACACAACCTGTTTATTGCATTTTAGGAGTTCTGTCCGGGGCCTTAGGCTGGTCTGTTACCTGGGTTGGCGGGAGGTGGCAGAACCTCTTCAATCCTTGCTTTGGTCTCCAGTCTCTCCTTCTTCTGAGTCTCGTAGCGCTTTCGACCGTCTTCCTCTTCTTCTGCACTGGTATACTAAGATAGATAGAACATAAACAGCGTTGACATTTGCACACATATCTGCACACTAAAGAATGCAAAGTCTAAATTAATAGTTTTTTCACGCCGGACTTTCTTGTTGATGGGAGACAATGTTTGCATGTTGAACTGAAGGCCTCTCTTCTGAATGACCTTTCTTATCAGATATACAGTGCACACTGTACGGAGGGAGGGAGGGTTGGTCCATTAATGTCAGGGCAACCAATTTTCCATGTACCTCGAAAGGCGGCACCTCCAAGATCTTCTCGACATTCTCCTTAGAGCAGGGGACATACCAGAGCGATGCCTTGTTGGACAGCCTTTTGGAACCTGCAGTCAGAGAAAAGGTTGAATTATCGTACCGAAGGAAATGTCAGTCAGAATTCAAACTGAGAGTATCCGGTTGAAAGAGACAATTTCATCGCACTTTTGCAGCAGTAAACCAATAAGCAAGATATTTGGACATGCTTGTCACATCGCACAACAATGGAGAAAGCAATTCTGGAGCTGTTGTTGTCATAACAACCTTTTAGTATGTAACAAAAAAAAAATCTTTTATCAAATCTTTTCACAGTGGCTGAAGAATTGTCCTTTGTTCTGCAAACAATGAGAAAGCTCTTCCAACAACAATCAATCAAGTCCTCTTATAAGACGAGATTTCATTTACAAAACTCAGTTAGTGCACGATTGATATCGTCTGAACTTTTGGCATTTCATGTTTCGATGCAGAAATGTAGGAAATACAACAGCGACTCAGCGAACACTTTATATGCTTTGTCGGATTAGAAGTTCCTTCTCCTGGCAGTCGACGACCATTACTGCCGTGTAATTGTTATAATGCAATTTAGAGGCTCTGCCTTCCTGCACAAAGTCAAGAACAGGAAGATCAGACGACAAAACTTGTGGAGAACACATCTCATAGCAATCAGGCGGAGAGGTTGTCATAGTGATATCTGTTCTATTCTGCCAACACTTTTTCCCTTAATTCGCTAACAGAGAGAGCGAGAGGCTATTTTGAGGTTGCGTTATGATGGCACACAAGGGAGGCACACAGACAGGAGTCAGCGGAGGGCCAGCAGTTTGATATGAAATCACTGTCTTTAAAGGCTGTTACTCATGGCTGCACCATCTGATGGTGTTGTCTCATTAAGACAGATGAGGCTCATGCTCACATTGATTTATTGGAGGACGGAGTCAGACTGAAACAATCACTTTTTCCTTTAATAGTTTTTGTTCATGACTGTACTATAAACTGCATAGACACTGAGATTTGAACGCAAAGGAATTGCATCACTGTTGGCATAGAAATACATTTCATGACATTATTATTTGCACTCTGACCAAAGTGATCGATAATCAAACGGCGACGGAGACAACGCGTGAAGGGAGAGGAGAGTGGGAGCAGAGGCTCACGGCAGGCTCCTCGTGGGGAATAACATTTGCATTTTACACCCGAGTTAAAACAGTGCTGACAGCCGGGTCACGTTGCCATGCCAACCACGCGTCCCTCCTCCTCCTTCCATTGGCTCCCGCCCTTGCCAGCAACCAGGAAGTTGCCCAGAGGAGAAAGGGAGAGCATATTTACATATCCTTGACTCTACCAAGACTGAGAGGCTCCAGTCTATTATTAGCTCCTGCTGGACCTTTTAAGTGAACTGTGTTTAGGATGGAGGGGGGGAAGAAGACGAGTGAGAGAGGATGGAGGGTGAATAACTGGAACGAACCGGCCGCTAAGAACCATTCCCAGTGTGACTGATGACCTTTTTACCAGAACACAAACAGGGAAACTGCCTTTGAATTTCAAATCCCCTTTACATCGCACCGATGTTTGACCATGTCGTGCTTTGACTGCACCCTTGGTGTCCACTAAAACAGTTGCTCCTCATCCTGCTGGCAGAATCATGCACAATGTTAGAGAAAAGAAATTGACTGAGAGTTTAGTCACAAATGAGGGATGTCAACTATCACAAGGGGCGAGTGAGCATTAAAAAAATAGTGAACAGGAAGATTTTGGCTTCATCGACCCCGTAGAGAAGCATAAAAATCAAACAGATGTTCACACTCTATGACACAATAATGAATAAACTGACCAGCAGCACAGCAACTTTACGTGTTGCTCTTCAAGTTTGCCGGGCGGCTGAGAGCAACGGCACCCGGCAGGTTCTTTCATTGAATGATGAAAAGTGTGTTGGCGTGCAATGAGTGTGCAAAAAGAAAAACTGCACGGGAGCGGAAGGATAATACACAGCAGACGAACCCACTTGACTGATTTCACAGGAGTGTAATGTCAGCCGTTGGAGAGCACTTTAGCCTACGCAGTAATAAAACACACAGCAAGGATGGAGAGCGGGGCTGTATGGAGGGAGACTGTCTGTTTTAAAGAGGTGATCAGACGTCGCAGCAACCTCCCGGCTTTGCACAGGAAAAGAAAACATATAGTCTGAAACGTAACATATATTGTGGCCAAGATCTGCAACACATTCTGGATTTCATGAAACCTCTCTTCGCCTGGCCTCCATGGACTTTTTATATTTTAGTACATTTGTATCAAGATATCCATTATTGGACTGTTACAGGTCTGTGCAGAGCCACTGGATGCACTGTTTCATAAACACAATACGAGTTGAGACTAGGATTTCAGTCCGGCAACGAGGGGAAATCAATAGTCTGCAGTGATTTTATATTTAAACGGTCCCGTCAGAACGGCTCTATTGGCTGCACTTTTTTTTTTTTATATGCATCTAAATGGAAACGCAGTGGATTATTGATCTCACTATCAAAGCTATCTTGTTTGTCTTTTTCTTTCCTGCTGCATGAAATGTTCCTATATTTACCAAGTGCTTTAGATTTAACTTTCATCAAACGTACAATTAACAAATGCGTGAAAATATCAATTAATCCAACTGCCCATGTGCCGACCAGTAAACTGATTACAGGACGACTTTTTACCTAAATGATCCCAAACTTTACACACTGACACATGTAATTAGATATTAGGGTCGTTTCGGGGGCTGATTTGATAATTCTCCTGGCTGCTTCAGTGGGGTGAAACGTCCCTCCAGCACTAATTAAGCATCATCCAATCCATAAGATTAAGGCGTCAGTCTTAGCTTCATGCAGTTCTTGAAATCTTCGAAAAGCACATATGCCTCTCCAAAGTCTTTGAACGGTCTTTAAAACCGGTGTGCACTTTCCTCAGACCTCGCATTAATCTCTCATCTTGTTACTTCCAAGATCTCTTCCCCTTTTTATCCTCCTTAGCCTCATCCACTTCTTCCTCTTCAAGAAGTTTCCCTTGATTTATTGCTGTCGTTTTACTCAACCAGCCCTCCGTTCTCCCCTCCGTCTCTTATCCACTAGCCTTCAAACCCCTCAGAGCAGAAAAAAAAAAGCTTGTTTTCTTTTCTACTTCCTGAACAGCGTGTTCCAGACTCGGAGACAGAGCAGGGAGGATTGTTCTGAGCGTTTGGTCCCCATGATCAGAACCACACATTTTCCATTGTGCTGAGCCAAGGCTCCATTACTTTTAACTACATCAGAGTCCCATCGTGGGATGTTTCAGCCTAATAGGAACATATGGAATCATGCCAGAAGAGCAGTTTTGGGACCAATCATTGTGACTGAAAACTAATCCCAAAAACTCAAATTTAAGCGTTATGGCACCGGTATTGAATATTGCTATTGTGAGCAAAACTGAACTGAAACTTATATTTGTCAGGTCATCGAAATGTGAGACGAAACACTCGAACACAGTTGGACGGCAGTGAGTGATTCTTCATAGTTTTCCTTGCACTCACATGACCTTTGTCCCGAGCAGCATCGGTCCTGTTACAGACCTCGGTTCTGTCATCAAAGGTCACACTGTGGTTTTACATGTTGAAGTTAAGATTTGCTGTATTTCACATCATGGAAATCCCACATAATTAGTCCTTCTGCTGTGGGTATTAATGATCGGACAAACGATTAATAGAGAACACTGTGAATCTTTCTGTTAATGTTGAGCAGCAGAGATTTCATTCAGCTTGAAACAATACTTTTTCAAATTGTGTCTGTGCAGGTTCACACAGCGTTCTTTCAGAACGTGCACTTACGTGACCCAACTGTCATGCTTATTTTAAGCCTCACCCACAATGCATTGCTCTCAGCTGTGTTTATGCAATTGTGTGTGTTGAGGGGGCACAATCTGTGTATGCAGTGTTTATGCAAATGTGTGCCTGAATGTGCATGCGATACAAGCATTGTTACCTCTGTGGGAAATGTTGGTGTGTGTTTCAAGTGTGTATTCATACATGAATGTTTGCTACTTTTTCTCTTTCGCAGTATCACATCTGCAGATCTCTCTGGTTGTGTGTGCAAAGGCCTGATTGTGTGTATAAGTGTGTGTGTGCGCATGCATGTGGACCACGTGGATCCATCTGTGTGTAACTCTGTGTGCATGCGTGTGTGTGTACATGGCCTAGGTATGTATTTTTATATGTGCATGGGTACATGTTTGTGCGCATGTGCATTCTGCACAGCGGGGACGATCATCACGGTTTGTGCCCACAGTAGGCAGCCTTCCCCTGGGGGGCCGTGACTGAGGCCTGCCTGATGAGATGCTGCCTGACTGACTGTGGAACCTGGATGCTTGGCTCCTCCAACAACACACACAAACACACATGTGAAATATGCATAAATGCATAAATACAACACACACATATATATATTATTATTACCCAAATACATATGGTACATATCTATTGTTAAGAAGGAGCATGAGGTTTTCTAGATACTCAAAGCTGCAACGACGAAAAACATCGACCTTCTACTGTCGGCAAAGTTTCATTAAAATATAAACACAAATCTATGAGCAGACAGTGAAATTATTCAATCTTAATGTGGAAAAAGATCGAGCCAGGAATGTGAAAACCGCTGTCAGTCCTGCCTCAAAATGACACTTCTTCTCAGAAGACAGGAAGTGTGTGTGTTCAGTGTGTGTGGGTGTAAGAATGCGTAGGTGTGTGACTTTTTCTACCCAGAATGTGTCAGCATGCGCATATCAGTCTCTGTATGCACGCAGGTCGTCCCGACACACCGCATGCGTGTGTCAGTGTGTGTCGGGTGCGTGCATGCGTCTTTTCAAAGCATGTGTGCAGGTACATCCACTTGGCGTCCGTGTCTGACTGGGCCGCAGTGTGTGAGGCCTGATGCTAAGTCGACATGACAGAAGCAAATAATGTCTGCTCCCGTTATCTTCTCTTCCCCCTCGGCCCCGCAGGAACCTTTTAAAGGGCCAAACACTGATGATAACACACACACACACACACACATACACACATACATGCAGTACTTATGCACACACACACACACACACTGTACATAGTCGTACTGTGTTACACGTGCACACGCGAATCCATATGCACAGCCCAAAGAGAAACATGCATCTGACCTCACCTTTCTCTGTTATCGACGAATGAATGAGCTCGTGCACAAATTCACATGTTTCAACGCAGACCAGAACATGAGCTCAACGTTTAAAGACGCAGCCTGAAATACTGTGAATAAGAATGAACAATGTTTAGACTGCTGTACTACGAAGTAAGGGAAATAAACCGATTACTCTTCGGGAGAATAGCAGTTATCTACTCGTCTTCTAAACGACCCTCCAATGGGTGTTGTAGTTCGTTTTTACTGGACTGAAAGCTGTATAGTAACATCAGGGTGAAGGGTAAAGTTTGCATATAATTTGTACTATAAAGTGAGCAGATCTCATCATAGATGTGGAGTTCGGCCCACGCAGCCTGCAAAAAAGCTCAGCAGCAAAGTTTGGAGTCCCGAAGGAGCTCACCTCCGCGCCCGCTGCAGCTCCGCTCATCTTCACCACGCCCACACTGCCCTGATCCAGAACCTACACTGTTTATGTTTGTTTATCATACATCACACTGTGTGCTCCTAAACTCTGAACAAATGTCACAACAACTTATCTGATCTTAAAACACATTACTGACTTGTGAAACAAAAAAAGATTTCATTGTAATAATCTACAAGCAGTTTTTCAGAGAAAAGGCTCATATGGAAAGAATCTATGCTAATATTTTTTTTTTTTAAATGTTGCTTATATGCATCTAAAAGTGTGAATATTTGATATTTATAACAAAAAACAGGGTTCCTGACACAACAGACTGACTTTGTAGAAACAATGTTTTCACCTCTCAGGAAGAATCCACAGATTATATTAAATTAAAGGGCTTCTTTTATTAAAAATGTTATCACTGCTCTGAATCCTAAAGCCAATAATGTGCTTGAAGACAACCAGCGTGCACTCTGTCATCAGCTCCCTCGCAGGTCTCCGTTCTCTCAGGTGGTTCCTCACAGGCCCTGAACTGCAGCAGGCTGTCCATGCCGATGCCTGTATGTATGAACGCCGCTCTCCACCTGTCATCTCATATCTCTAACTCCGCCTCAGTCAGCCTGCTTCCAGCCCAGCAACCAGCCAACCAACCAGTACAAGCCTGTTACTAGGGCAACGGCTGTCTGGGGGATACTTCTTTTGTTTCTCACACCTCCTTTTCGTTCATCCATCTCTCTATCTCTTTCCTAGTCTTTCACTCTTTCTTCCTCTTTCATTCTGTCTGCTGTCTTTGCTGCTCATCGATACACCGGTCCGTCTCTCTCCTCCCATCCGTCTCCCCCTTTCTCTCTTTCTCTTCCTCTGATCTAGGAACTCGCTCTGATCAGGGAAAGTAACATAGACTGGTTGCTCTCTACTTCCAGATCACTACCGATTCACCATTGATAAATAAACAGTGTACAGTCAATAAGACTTCTTGACAAGTGAAGATACTGTAGCCTATGCTGCTTAAACACATGCATGAACTGCCTTACCATGATGATTTAAATATCATGTTTCCCACTTTAATACGAATTCAAGCAGTTATGGTCCAACACGTGACATTTGGTTGTTACTCACAGCCTGTTATCACTGGTGTTTAAGGGTTAAGTGCTGGCTCAGCCTAATGTGATCATCCCTCTGTCTTTACTCAGAGGACTCTGACGTGTGTGTGTGTGTGTGCGTGCCGGAGCATGCATACATACATGTGTGCACATGCTTCTACGTTAAAAATAAGCACAACTCTTGATGATCAAGAGCTAAAGAGGAACACTTGGCAAACATTCAAACTGGAACCAACATGCTCTTGTCTCTTTTCCCCTGTCACGCATGTAGTGCAGCCTCATGACATCAGTGTTTCATCCCTCGTGCTTTTTAAGTGCTGAGTAACTTATTGAGTGCTGCCCTCTACTGGTCAAACAGAAGAACAGCACACTGAGATTATTCCTCTCACTTCTGATCAATAAACCGGTGCTGAGTAAGACATCACTGATGCAAAGACATCGACAACAAACAAATGACAGTCAGTGTTTGGTTTAAGTGTCAGATTTATCAGTTCATTAAATGATTTTTGTTGCTCATTTGTAGCCACTTGATGTTTGATGTGCATTGCAGTGTGCACCTCCGTACATACATATGGGATGACAACAAACTGATGCACACATAGAATATAGAGAAAACCTTCATACCCCGTTCCTAAACTGTTATTGTACATATGATACTGTAAAATAATTTGTTTGCTACGAAACACATATGAATTAGCACTTAGCTCATCTCCCACCTGTGTCACACTTTGAGTTGGTTCCATGCAAAGACAGACAGGGAGACAACTGAGGAGACAGATTAATGTACGAGAGGGACGGAAACTCCTCGATTATTAGTCATTGTAGGTAAGGTCATGTAAGGTAAGGTATGTGTTTGTCCTTTAGTACGGAATGTGTGTCTGAGTACAGATCGGAAGGGATCACCTGTGTACCTGAATGTTTGTCATTCCTTGTGTTCTTGCTATGATGCAGGTGAGAATGAGGCTAAAGGTGAACACTGCTGAACAAGTGCAGTTGCAGATGCAACAAAAAGTCCCTTAGATTCATAATATCGTTTCTCCTCGTGTCACACCCAGATATAAAAACTAGAAGACTAAATCTCACTTGGACGTATCATCTAATATGTGATAGGAATACCTTGACTTCTACTCAAACACTGATGTGGAGATGGGTTACCTGTGAGGATGTTCTCGGCAATGACTTTCACCTGCACCTCCAGTGAGTGCTTGGAGGTGTAAGTGATCTCCGCAGTGGCATGGGCGACCTCGCCGATGAACATTGGGTACAGGAACTCTGTCTTCTCCACCCGAACCAAAGCTGCCACGCAGCGGTCCTGGAAGAGAGATACAGTATTTTAGAGCCGTCATGATTGATTAGTAAATCAATCAGTAGAGTAATGTATGAATGAGATAATTGTTCTGTGTACGTGAGAGATGTTTAAACACAGATCCAAGACAAATGCAGAGGGGAGGAAAATAAATGTAAAAAAACAGTCAAAACATTAATAACATCTTTCATTTCTGTCACCCAAAATGTTTTGAAGAACAAAGAGTCTCCAGCGCCGCACCTTAGTGGCTCCAATCAGACTTAAAGGTACCGTGATGTCTGTGAAAGATAAATTTGTTCTACACTTGGGAACTATATGTACCATTTAGTGCAATGATACCTCAAAATGTGAGGAGGCC
>CAAKHC010003523.1:0-13301 GCA_901007825.1 Macroramphosus scolopax | reverse complement strand
GAACTAAAAGCCTTTTTGCATGTCTGTCTGTCTGTCTGTCTGTCTGTCTGTCTGTCTGTCTGTCTGTCTGTCTGTCTGTCTGTCTGTCTGTCTGTCTGTCTGTCTGTCTGTCTAAAAAAAAAAAAAAAAAAATTTGAATAATCCAAAAATAAAAAATGCTCCATGTGTTGTTTTTAAAATTAACATTTTTCACTCAAAAGTCAAAACAACTTCTGCATAAACGGATAATAACAGTTAGAATGAGGAAAAGCCTCAATTTAGCCCCGAATTAAGAAACTTAGTGGATGCTCAGAAAAACATCTGTCATCCTGATGATATCCAACGTCTGACAAATGGAGGCCTATTCTGACAGTATCAATATGTATCATTGCTTTATAGCTTTCAAAAGTAAGAATCCAATATAAATATTGTAACTCTGTCGAGAACAAGTTGTTTGTTGACTATTCTGCCAAAGACTAATTTACTGGCTGTTTGAGATCGTGATTGTAGCAATTTTCAGATAGATAATGTCTGAGACAAGGATAAAACTATTCAACTGAGACCATAGCCAGCAGCACTCTGTTTTCACTTACAATAATTGAGGAAGAGGATTTTCGTAACTGATTGTGATATTTTTCTGCCATTCAAGTGAACAATAGATACATTGTTCAGGTTTTCGGAGTTTCAGTGCTACACCGCTATCTGCTGTGAGATGCTACATAACGTGCGTCCAATTTCAGAAAATTAAATTACTTTAGATGTGGAAGCCCTGGAATTGTGATAAAGAAAGAAATGTGCTTTTGTAAACAAAAAGAAAAGCTGAAATCAGAAGTGGAAAATGCCAGCTGTTTCCTCAGCCTGACTCGACTCTCCACAGGAAAGGTGGTGCTAATGGACAGCTCGGACCGGAGGCCTTTGTAATAGTTGTGCAAAAGTAAAGTAGAACAGGTACAAAAAAACTGCCTTTGCCTTTCATCTGGCATACATAATGTATTCATAAAAAAGAACATGCAACTTGGGAGACTGTTGCATGTTGGTCATATTAGCTTGAACCATTATGTTTCAAACTTTCTCAACTAAGTGCAAAAATGATGTGCTCTCCACCAAATAACCAGATCACAAGTTTTAATTGACCGTTGCTCCTCTTTTGCAGCTAATTGGCATTAGACCTATGACATGTGCATAAGACTGTTGCAGCCTTTGACCTGTTCTTATTACCCTTTAATTCACAATTACTAATAATTATCATGAAAGCAGAGCCTTGAGTACACCTTCTAATATAAAAGGAGCCAATTAAAAAAAACATCAGCCTCAAAGGACAACACATCATTCATGAGTCATTATTGCTGCTGCACAGTCCAACACCCCAAACACAGAATTGGGAGCTTCACAAAGGTAATGTTCAGTACAAAGGTTACTGCACTGGATTGTGTAGCTATTTTGTACCAGCCCCGTTTGTGTTTCTAACATCTCACGCCCTGCGGAAACACAGTTTGCTCACCATGGGAACAAAAATGTTTGTGTCTGTTTGACACAATAGTGTGCTAGAAGACTTGCAGCCTCTTTCCTAATGAGCCTTGTAAGAGCTCACACTGTTTGATGTCTAGGACAGTTTTATCCAGCTCAGACACTCTCTCCATTTCTCTCTAAGCCTTCCTGTCCAAGAAAAGGAACTGGCATGCTGGCACCCGTCTGCCCTGTGCCTGCCACCCATCAGGACTAACCATGTTCTCCACTTCATTTACCTTATGCTCTGCTCCTCTGCCAGACCAGGGCCGAGGGCCATAGTGCAGACAGCTATGCACCTGCAAGGCATCTCCTGGGATTAAAGCAGGCAGTTAATTTTGTTTGCGTTTTGACAGGATGTTTTTAATTTTACCTGCCAGCATAGGTTTGTTCAGGCGCCCTCTCTGGACCTCGGTCCAGCACATCGCTGTGACCTATCAACACCATATGGCCACAGGGTCCCACAGCTCACTGCTACGGGACCCTGTGGCTCTAAAGAAGTCATTTAGCTTCTGCTGATGTTAGTTAGAAGAAAGATTGTGCTATATTTAGGATTTATCGCAGTGCATATTGGAACTTGTATTTCCAATTGTTTGCCCTTCATGTAATTGGAAATGGTTCGGAACAAACAGCAGATCATCTTTTATGAAGGATTATTGCTTTTGTGTGTGTTTTGACATCTGCTCGGTTTCCACTAAGACAATTAAAAATTGTTGAAGGATTCCGAAACAAACTTGGTCAGAGGACTTGAAATGGATACTTAAAACATCAAATGTCTTTGTTTATAATATAAAGGCTTAATTTGATGGAATCTTTTAGATGTTCAAGAGAGATCGGAGGGAAATTCAAGTTGTGAGGGGAAAGGGAAGCTGTGCATTCAGAGAAAAGACCATTTGAATGTAATATGAGCCCATAGCACAGATGCTCGCGTGAAAGGTGTGTTGCATGTGAAGAATATAATATGCCAAACCCTTTCTTCATACATCTTTTATGTCATTGACAAGATAAGCTGTCCCTTGTAGTCGCTGAAGACTCTGTTTTGCACGTATAACACCAGTTGACATCGAGGCATTTTTACATCCTATCTATCCATTACGGATGGAATACAGCTGACAATGGGTGAGAGGCAGGGCACAACTTGGACAAAGTCAACCATACATATGGACAATTTAATTGATGACTCCATATAAGTTAATGGAGTCAGCATTTAACGATTAATGTTTCTGAACTATGGGAGGAAACCCTACGATGAGGAGAAACCCATTGGATCACATGTCACATGTTTGAAGTGTCCTATTATGTGATTTTTCCCAAAGAAGTTTATCTCCGATTATGCTGTAACAACTAATTGTTGTTGGATGTGCAAAGTAATTTGTGTACACTGCTGATATTTGAAATGGAATCTGTTTGTCTTCAATCAGTATCTCTCTCTCTCTCTCTGAACATTTTTGTTGTTGTTTATACAAATTTTGGCCAAAAGAGGCTGAAGTGAACCACTACCCAATTTCCTCCACATACTAAAGCATTAATGTTCTCTTCCACCTGCCAGTTCCAGAAAGTAGGTTTAACTCAGACTTTAACCCTCGAAGACTCATTATCATTATCATTATAATTATCATTATCATTAGAGGTGTGCGGGGACGTCTTTCTTTCTTAATTTAATTTTGTATGCTTTTATTAACCCCTGGAGGGAAATTCTTCTCTCCATTTAACCCATCCGTAGGTGTAAATGCTTACACACTCATTGTGTTCTACCATCTATAATCTACCATACAACATGATGCCAGTTGTACAAGTCATTTCAAGATGTCCTATGTTTTGCTCTTTCAGTACACGCTTTATAAAGCAGAGCATTTGACTCACAGATGACACTCCTGAACACGTCTGTTGAGTTTTAAAGTTGATTCTGAATGTGGGGAAAAAATGTCGGAGGGTGTGTTTTTGTATATGTAATACATTTTCTGTCTCATTGAAATTCTGCCCCACGTACACATGAGCCCTTCAAGAGTTAATTTGGCCTGTTTTCATGGTAAATAAGAAGTGTGAAAAAACTTGGGGCTGGAAAACACCTTGAGGACTCCGAAAGATGTTTACTATCTCTGAAAATCATACCACAGCAATACCTTTTAAAAATTCCCCGCAAGGTCACACATGAAATGGTATTCATCCTCTTGCCACAGAAGAGTATTCTCATCTTGGCATAGGACATAAACCGTGTGCGACATCAAACACATTTCATTTTTGCACTGCACATAAAAAGGGCTTTCCACATATCACATCACTACTTTCGGTAAATCTGCATTGACAGTATGAAATCACATTAACATGTGCCCACACACACATACACACTTCATCAAAGTATCGTGCACTCACACACTCTTGAATGTGCATACACTCACCTCCCGTATTACTGACATGCCTGCTGTACCAAAACTGATACAAATCACTCTTGAAGTCCGCTTTGTGTTTTCTGCCTCTAATATCTTGGCAGCTATAAACTCCCATCAACACACAGTGTGTTATCTTCACATTCTACAACACTAACAATCAAAGTGACTGTAATTAAGACGTGATTTACGTGACTGACATGTTGTTTGAGATTAAATCAGTTCTGGATTAAATGTGGTTGGGTCTCTGCTTCACCTAGATTATTGGAACATTTTAGAGAGTTTTGTGTGTGTGTGTGTGTGCGTGTGTGCGCGTGTGCATTTTGCAAGCAAAATGTGGCATTAGCATTTATCACCCATTGCATCATGCATTTAAGTCACATCACGTTTTATGTATAAATGAAATAAACATGTCTTCCTTATATTTGCTTTACCATCAAATATATTGTCATAAATAGCATTGATGTATACGCGCAGGCAGGATAACGCCGGTACAACGCCGGCTGGGTTTTTAATATTTCTCACTTGTCAGCGGCTTCAGAGTTACAACTTCAAAGTTATTCAAAAAAATGCAACTAATCCATCTGTTACATACACTTGTCAAGCTTCTCCAGCAGCCTATCTCAGAATCGTGCCCATTCAAAAACATAATTGTACATAAATACGTATGTTTTTGTGTGATAATCCTTGACACAATTTCTTCATCATTTCTGTCCGTCAGTAGCAATGTGTGGTTTCTTTTCTTGAGGAAGAAGCTGATGTCTATGTTCTGGAGGTAGACTGCTCCACTGCGCTGTCACCAAATCCCCGTGTCAGTGGAGGATACTCTCTCTCCACTGCACGCTTGCTACTTTACGCTGAATTGACATTTTGTAACATGGCATACTGTAGCTGTATTATAAGTTAATGCAGATGTATTGTATATTTGGAAAATGTGGTTTCCTTTAAGAAGGAAAGGTTGTGCTTTAAACCTGGGATCAAGTTTAGAGGTCGTTGGCTCTTTGCCTTCTGTTCATAGATCGGCATTATTATTTCCAGGACAATTGATTTGTCAACACCTGCAAAGTCTTCTTCTTCATAGTAAAGACAGTGTAGGCGTAGAGTCATCTGACGTATGAGTTGCATCTTTCATTGGCTGGGGTGCCAAAACTATTTCTTCAGCAGAAATGTGAGTGTGCCAATGAGGCCTGAACCTGCACATTTCTTCATCTGGAGAGAGAGGAGAGCGGCACAAATGGCAGGCTGCTGCTCTGGAAATCGTTTGACCACTTTGAATGCACTCTTCCATGTATCCAGGATCCTGTGATTCGTCTAATCCTGCCAAGCAGCCGTGACACTGAATTTTTGCTACAGAGCTCACTGATCTTGATTGTGTGTGCAAAACCCTTTTTATGTCAAGTTGTCCAGCTGTGCGGCATCAAGCGTGTTCACAGCATTATCTGTAACAATCGCAAAATCCATGATTGTTAGCTTACGTTCATCCACGACCGATTGAAACATCTTATTCACATTCAATGACATGTGGCTTTTTAAGCATCACCCTAGATTGTAAAAGCCACGACTGCAGCTGACAGGCATCCGTGATGAAGCGAGCGGTGAATGTGATGGATGTCTCGAGGCGCCCCTGACTTGTTCTTCTGTCTCTCAAACCTGAGGTACGACTCTGTCAGTAAAACAATTGATGTGATGGTAGGACATACTTCGGCTGAATTGCCTGGATCTTAAATTGTTAGTTGGGTGCAGGTGCAGTTTTTCTTTAATGAAATTGGAATTTTGCCTGGTCAGAATTGGCTGTGAGCTTGGTAAATTTCTTCAGTGTGCACTGTTTAGCTGCTGGCCGTTTACTCCTACAACTGGCCGTATGCCTTTTTCACATCTATGTGATGGCCAGCTAATGTCAGCAGCACCTGACTAGCCAGCTACCCAGTAACCACACTGGCTTTAATGGTACAAAGGTTTTGTAGGCCAGTGTAATGACATTATCTGATATAGAATCCAGATATGGACTGTCGGGCTGGAACTTGAAGTCCCACAGGATCTTGGCTCCCAACAACCTTTGGCTTGTTTCCTGTGTGGACTGAGACTTCAATTTTTTATTCAGTACAGATGTTCCTGTATATTATTAATGCAGACAATGCATACGATTGATTTGTAGTGAAGCCATTTCAGCAGCCAGGTAAGAAGGAGGAATATGTCCAATAAGTATTGATCTACAATTCAACCACTTGAATACTTGTAGGGTGCCTAAAAGGTTACATCTTCTGATTTAATCTGTTGTCACTTGGCCTGATCGTAGTCCATTTAAAGGCATTCTTAAATTGGAATTGCAATTGAAATGAAATAAAATATTTCAACTGCATTATTTGTTTTACATTTAAAAATGTTATTATTTATCCCATATATATATATATATATATATATATATATATATATATATATATATATATATATATATATATATGAATCGCTGTTTATTCATTATAATAAGGCTTTGTGTCTATAAATTAACCTTGGAGAAAGTACGTTGGCCCAGAAACTGTTGGTGCCATAAGGAGTGAGGACAAGAAGGGCAGTCAGAGAAAACATGCTGGCTTCAATAAAACTGGAAGTGTTGCAAATTGATAAATGGTGACATTGACGCTTATATAAGCTACTGTGGCAGATCTGAGTAAGTCAATGTGATACTTCCAGTCTGACCCAGTCAAGTAGAGAATGCACCTTTTTTGACATTGAATAACAACAAATCTGCATGAAAGTTAAGTGTATGCAGGAAGGATGGAGATTTGTGACAGAGTGGGTAAACATACCACAAGGCAGAGAGACTGAATGGGGTTGTACACACTGTACATCAACAAATATAAAAAGCACATGTAGCCTGCAGAACATGTTTTAATAAATAAGAACTGAATGATGAATTAGTATATAATGGAGGCTCATTTTAATTCACATTTATTACATTTTCTGCTATGATGAAAACCGTACACATGTATTTTAAAATGCATTGCTTTTCTGTTTTATACATCCTAAGTCTATCTACTAGGCTCCTCTGGCCCCTCTGTGTTGCAAGGTTAACATTGACCAGGTGAGAATCTGAGGAAACACTACTCAAGCAATGAAGATCCTCAAGGGCACCTCTGGCACCCAATGTTGTGATGGATAAACAACCACACACACAGAAAGATTGCCCTCCAGGCTTGGAGTGATTCATAGACAGCACGGACCCGACAGATGACTTTAAAACTGGCATCCTCCATGCTTCTGATGGCTTTAGCTGTGGCACTTTGCTGCCTTTCAAGAGGATTCCAAATATTGTCAACTGGCGTGCTCTGATGGTACATTTAGCATTTCTATACTGTGTTAAAGGCAATCTCCCGGACAAAAAGGTGAGCAAAAGGTCCTCTCCACCACAATTCAAGCCCACTTTCAAATTCAATGTTCCTGTAATGCTGAGTCCATCGCGTGTATGATACCACAGAATGTGGAATAATTGCAACCGAGGAAAAACAGTTCACATTCACTGCGCAGTCCAACAGTGAACAATTAACATGCATGTCACAATCTATTTCATTATACAAACTATGGCTCATAAAAAAATTATGCAAGAACCTCATCCCAGTGTCTGCAGAGACTCCTTTATATCCTTATCTCTCTGTTCTTCTCGCCATTTCAGTGTCCTACATGTGTGTGACAGAACTGTAACACAGACCTTGGGAGCGGTTGAATAAGACTGTGTGAACATGTGTCAGTAGAACCCTAATGGGAACCCCATGTTCCTAATATACAGTCCATCTGCAGCCTGCACAATGAATAACAACAGCTCTTTGCAACATTGACTCCTCCCTGCTCCCCCGTTTTAATGATTATGCCTTTGTCCTTTGTGGCAAAAAGTCCTGCAGGAAACATTCCATTACTGCTTTACAGGGGGTGTCTGCCGAGCACAAGGCTGCCTCTCCTGTCTCTTTATTATTCATTAGGATCTCTTTCTTTTCCGTGTTAAAAGGACATTGATAAGCTATGTTTATTCATACAATAACCTTTTTAAACATTTCCAAGAGCTCTCCAACAAAGACCTACCTGGCATACCTAATACTTAATCATGGTGTCATTATTCAGTTCTCATGCTCCCCCTCCTCACTTAGGATGCAATACCTGATGCCTCTCACTTCTCTTTGTCTTTCCATCCTGCTATCTCCCTCCGTCTCTGTCCCTCCTTTTTCCCTATATTTCATTGTTTACATTTTCATGCAGCCAGTTCCTTTCAGCTTGTTAATGTATTGAATAAGTAATTCCTCTCTCCTCCTCCCTCTCCAGTCTGCCCTCCTTTTCTCTGGCTTTCTCTCTTTCAGAAGACCTTGCCTCTGCAGACTGATCCCTGAGGGCAGCCAAATGATTAGTGCAGTGATCTTGCCTTCTCCCTCACTCCACCTCCAGCTTGCATGCTCACAATTGTATTTTTTTTTCAACTTATTTAAGTTACCCTGAGGTTATTGTCACACTCTGTTCTGCCTTATGAAAATAAGAACACAAGAAACAGCACAAAACAGATGAATTACCCCAATGAAATGATGTGACACTTTATTATAAAGATGGTAATTATGTTTGACAAAACAAGCAGGTATTTGGATTTTATATATGAAACTACAAAACGAATGACGACGAACATGATACAACTTGTTTCAACTTGTTTCCAAGGTGTCCATAAGAGCCAATTTACATATTTTATTCCACCCTCTAAAATTCTCTCCTCAACTTCAATTTTTAATCTTTTTTCAGTACATTTGACAGCTATGCATGCAGTACTTTCAGTATTTCGGAGTCTGAATCAAACAAAGACAGGACAAACAGCGGTAGGGTCTCTCTCTGAATGTCACACACTGTTTGGACAGTAACAATTGTTAAGCATTAAGTGCACCACTCTCCCTCTTGTAACGAAACATCTCTGCATGACACAGTGTTAAATGATGGAAGAGTGAGTAAGACATAAGAAATTCAATGTGTGCTTGACATTTAAAACTATATTAAGGACTTCGGTCTAAGGTCCAGTTGGCTTCAAATTCTTTTTACCCTTTCTACACATTCAAAATGGTTCGGAAATAGAAATCATGTTCCTGTCCAGCTCCATTTGTCCTCGAGAAATGGCTCAGCGAACCTCACTCTGCTCCTCTATTATACCTACACCTTGGAATGATACAGTCGTTTTCTATAGCATACATGTTCCTCTTTCCCTGTGCTCACATCTGCCAGTCTGCCAGCCACCCGTGGTACTTGGCAGAATGAGCGCTGTAGCAGCACCACTGCCACTGTCGGCATAATACTCAGGGATGAGCCAGCCAAGTCCAAATACGGATGTACTAACACAGACGCAGGTCCTGCAGGTAACAAAGATAATCTGCAAGGTTTCTTAAGCAGATGTGACCAACCAAAAAAAAAATGTCTCAATTCCAAATAGAAGCAAGATGATCCACATATGCTGTACGCACTTAGAAATCACAACACACCTGTGATTTTAATTACTACACATTCCCAACTTGTCACGTATAGATGGTTGCTTAGGGATCCTTGGCGTTGCTTTCTTAAGCACTGGGTACGCTTTTACTTCCAGTCAGACATAGGATTTTAAGACAATTCATGACCTGTATCTGTAACCTGACCCTCACCATCTCCTCATCTGGATACAGGCCTTTGGGGTACTTGTATCTAGGATAAACTTGCAGTAATTAGATGTTTACTATTAATGGTTTGTTTACAGGATGGAGGATGGTCGTAACTTGTTTCTTTGTTGTCTTTTTGAGAGCCCGTCTGGTGCATTTCCCAATCCTTCCTTCACAGCTCATTCAGTGAATAATACAGCACTGTAAATAAGCTTTGACCTCATTAGACAAGTGTTTGAATGGAGAAGGACTGTCCCAAGCAGGACCACTGGGAATAGTGGAACATGTTGGTGATCAGGCAGGAAGTATCTATTAAGCTGACATCTATCGAGCACATCAGAAAATGTCTTTTAGTAAATAAATTACTAATTCAGCAACTGAACCAGTTTCCAATTATTCAGTCTGGGTTACTTTATTTACTAGTTCTACTTTCTTGTGTGCACTTGCACGCTGTCAGCCTCATGGCGCTGTCAATCTCTATATAGATCTGCCTGTTTGTTTTTCCCTCTCACTCCCATTCTTCCTTCAGATGAACTGTCACATCCCCTCCACTGAGTATCAATCCACTCGCTGCAATCTGCCTGAAAGTTAGTGATGCCAAATCCATGATGGCCTCACTCAATCCACATATTCCACCCAATGGAATTTGAGGACACATAAACTAAACCTTGCTTGGATATGCACATTCCCATTCGCTCTCATCAATCAGGCCCCATGGGAGCCGCTGTGCTCCAGATTGGTTTTTAGCTTTTCAGTGAATTGATTGAGAAAAAGAAACTTAAAGTAATGTGTTTGCCAATAAGCTGCCACACTGGCTCGATTTGAAATAGCATTAGGCGCTGTGACTGCCTCTGCCTATGATTCCTCAGGTTTTTTTATGCTATTTAAGAGCACCCCTGCCTTTACTACTGGCTACACAAACTATCAAACTATGTAAACGTAGCCTTGGATATTACCTGCTATCGCACCTATCATGGGAAATAGGAGTTTGTGTGAAGCAGAAAAACGAGCGAATTTGAGGGTAAGTAAGACGGGGGTGGGGGAAGGAGTGCTGAGTAGAAAGAGTGAAAGCTCCGCAGTGAGAGTCGAAATCTGAAGGGGAGAGAAGAAAGCTGAAATCCAAATGCTGCAATCTGACAGAATAATTTATTGAGTTTCTGCAGCTTGGTAAAGAGTTTCTGATATTTGGAGCAAGTCACACTGAACTGTTATCAAAAAGGGAGAAGGGAGTCACACCAATGGAGAAAATATAAGGCAAGAATCTCAACTACAGCCTCCAATTTGTTTTTTAATGATGACAGATTCGGAGTTGATGGTGCAATGTTGTCTTTTCATCGAATGTTTGGAACAATTCTGATCGCGTCTGATTTGATTTGTTGAGCAAAAGAAAACCTTTTCGTCCTTTTGTAATTCATGTCAAATCATGTCATATCCGCTAATGAGAAACAGAATACAAAGGGCACAAATACAAAGGAAAATTATGAATTTTCATCCCAAAAATATTCCATATTTCACCGGAGTACTTAAAGTTACATGCAGGATATGCAAAACCCGATGTCTATTAATCGTTGTATAAGCACGAATAAGCAGAATACTATGTATTTGTAATTGAGAGGAAACATTACAAAGAGCACATTACATTTATCAGTCAAATGTATCTTTTTTTTTTCACTAACAATAAATCATGACGTCTGCAAGCATGAAAAACGAAGAATATTCCTTTTGTCATTGCTTTCAAAAGGATGACGAGACTGTGATCTCTGAGCCATAAAGTATTGAGGAATTATTCTGTTAATTATCTAACAGCTGCCTTTGGGGCGACAAATATATCCTGCATAGTAGATTCAGATGTAGGAACATAATGTGCTAATTTGTGATTTAAAATCACGAAATAAACAACTTTGCTCGCTTCCCCTCCACCACTGCAGAGCATGATGTCTGCTGGACCATCATCTGCCCCAACCTGCTGTCTTTTACCGGCTTTTTTTTGTGCTCTATATTCACATCAAATACAGAGTGCTTCATATATTCACATTAATGGTTTAACATCTGAAGGCTGACGCCGTCTCATATGGAAGAAAAAGGCTCACTTTTCGCAGTGGTACAAGAATCAAGGGGAGTGAGAGAACCTCGCTATTTGACATGCGTGGAGTGTCGTTATTTAATATGGAGGGATGAGAACATGTAGGATAAAAAATTTATTTTTCAGCAGGGGAAAACCATTTGGAATGCCCAGACATGATGTTCTCGGGGCATTACATCAGAAAACATTTCTTTATGTCTTTCTTGTGGGCATGGTCTGACAGTTTGTTGTTTAATTTAGAGGATGGGTGTCATAATGTCTTTCCAGAGGAAATAACTTTCTAAAACTTTGACGTAAAGGTCCACAGCTGAATCTGCCAAATTCTTGGAATCTTTAGGAATCTTCTTTTGCAGGAAGCCACTAATCGACACTCCTACAAGATCAGAACAGAACGTCACCTGCTGCATTGTGAATGTGAATATTATAACACATCTACAATAGGGTTCATCACTATAAGGCCGATGACAGATTTTGTCACACTGTGTCCTCTAAGGTTCTTCTGTTGACAAGCTGGAAACATGTTCATGTCAGGCCTGTTTTAAGCACAGCAACGTTACATTACCCCGAACCTATCTATAAACTAACATCTGGGTTGTGAATTACAGGTGCAGCATGTGTTTAAACACAATTATGAGGACAATGAACCTTCCCAAGCCAATGAAGTTGCTTTAAGGTCGATTACTGCACAAGCAAAGGGACATAATACCAGCAGAATGATAGTTTGATAAGGGTGAAAGTAAGGTTATATGACAGCAAATAAAACCGTGATTTGCAAAAGTGATTGCTTACTTCGTAAACACCTCCGATGGCCAAAGCACATGCAGAGACAAGTTCCCTGATTGCTTATTGATCATGAATGAGTATCCCAGTGAGCAGAGATCAGCTCAAGGTTGCAAAGGTCGGTCAAGCAGCCTGCCAGGCTTGGCACAAATCTGTTATCAATGCGTTGCCATATTCATCAGTAACTGATGTGTTATTGATTTGCGGTATAGTATGTTTTAAAATTTTTCTTTGAAACTTCCTAAGCTTATTAAATCTTTAAACTAAATGTGTTTACACTGATTGCCAAAGCTGCAAGAAGACAGATTTAAATGTTGGATTCGTTTACGTTTCTTCACAGTTTTTACAGCTCACTTTAACTGTCACACACATCACATTTAAAATGTACATACAGTTAATCAGGAAACCAATGAAAGTTTAGCTTCTGATAGACTTAACATCAGCTCTCCATAAATGAGGCCAAACAAATTTCAATCGCCCCCTGCTGGCCTGTTGCAGTTTAGGTCTTGAACCCTCTCTATGTTAGCGGATGGGCCAAACTAAAAACGTATGAATTGTGCAAATTGTTTAGAAGAGGGGGCAGAGAGGATGTAACGCTGGCTTTCCATAGCGTTAAGTGTCCGTTATCAACAGTTGTTCGTTTTCGATTGAGATGGACAGAACCTCGGCCGTTCCATTTCCTGATCGCTGCTACGCAGAATCCGGCTCCCAATCGCATCAACAGCACAATAAGGATAAGCATTATAATAAGGATTCTTTGGCTTCATTTTCGTACAGTGGTGGTAATGGAGGCGCACTGTCCATGATATATGCAGTCTTTGGTCATGCACCAAATTGCCAGTAATTTTAGCATTAAAATAGCTAAATTTGTAGATATTTAACTGTGAATTCTCTTTTCAAGTTAGCTGTACAAAA